>CAEGAE010068614.1:0-59064 GCA_903067095.1 Girardinus metallicus | reverse complement strand
AAAGAAAGTGCTGGCAAATTAAGTAAGGATGATGAAAAGGACTGGAGGAGAAACATTTTTCTTAGAGTACTTGAAATACAGCCAATAAAACAGGAAGTACCCCTGCCCTATCAGATGCAGCTTCCGGTTGTCGTGAAAAAGGTCTCTTGCTGCAGACACGGGGAAGAAGGGCGGGACCTACAGCGACAGTCTGTATTCTGATTGGTTGATACGCACTGGAAACTAAACTTCCTATTGGCTAGGCAGACTACCTAGCTTCCCTAATCTCTGTTTCTTAAAGAGATATTCCCATTTTATGTGGGTTACATTAGCAAGTCAAGATTGTTAAAGGGATTAAGCAGCAAGGAGAGACAAGGCCGACGGCAGCAACACTCGGTAAAGATGTTTCGTTAGTTATATTCAAGCACATGGTTCGGGTTAGGGGACGGTGGTGGGAGACCACAGTGACTTGCAATCCTTTCCCAATTCCTGTTAAATCCAAACCAGTCTCTCCTTGTGAAGTTGTTTTGTTGCCACAGCTCCAAACAGCGAAATCGCCATTTCTTTCAATTGAGATGTGATACTTTGCTCCGCGTCTGCAGGTTCCCAGGCCAATTTACACGCTGATCCGTATCTTCGGTCGGCTCTCCATTGATTGTGTGCATGTGTAGTCGGAGGGATGAACATGCACATGCGCGTCCCTGCAACTCTGTCAGCATGACGGCACTTTCAACCACATGTTCAATGCCTGCCCGGGGCCGAGTGTATCTGTCGACACTTATGTCAACATAGCAGACCGCTCACACGCTTTATCAGAGGAGGGAGGATCCGAGAGAAAGCTAAACTAGAGTTAAAAAGTCATTAGTCTTGATTTGTTGTCTTTATCACTTGCAACTGTTGACCGCAGAGCAGAGCAGATAATACACAAGCTGTTTGGAGCCGCAGACAGACAGGACTACACAGCCTGGTTAGAGAAGAAAGGAGGAAATTAATGAGAAGCAGTAAAGAAAAGGAGAGTTCAGGGCAAGACAGAACAAAATGAAAACTAATTTGATTATCTAGCTGAAAGGGAAAAGGATAGGGTTAGCTTTATTCCTTAAGGGGACATTCTTGAAGCTTAATTTTTTTTTCTCAAAAAACACACTATGACATTGACAATACATCCCACATGATGTACTTTGCGAGACAGATTCTACAAACTCAAGCTGCATTCAGTGTGACGCAAGGAAAGTAGGGAAAATGTGTTTTCACACTGTTCACGGGATAACAGCTCAAGAATGTCAAGATACCATGGAGTAAAGAGACTTGGGGGTGGGGGGAAGCTGAAAATTAGATAATCTAATACAATTGAGACTTTTCTAGATATACATAAATGAACTCTCTAGACATCAGGATTTTCCCCAAGTGTGTCATTTTCTTTTCCCAATTCCTGAAATGGCAAACTTTAATGCATTTTATTGGACATTTATGTCACCCAACATTTAGGATGCCCAATTTATTCATCTATTTAATGGAAGTCTGAATGTGGTTTGCTTTTGCATCCCCTCCCTTTAACTGACTGAAAAATAAAATGCCACAACTGCCTTTAGAGGTCGTCTATTGCAGTGTGAAATTACTGGCAGGGTACTCCAACTAAAGGCACTCATTAGACCAGTGTTTCCCAGCCCTGGTCCTCGAGGCTCACTGCCCTGCATGCTTTAGACATTTCTCTGCTTTAAAACGCCTGATTCAGCTGATTGCAGTTCAGCGAACAACTTGTCAATTGAAATCCCCTGTGCTGAAGCCAGGAAACACCTAAAACATGCAGGGCAGTGAGCCTCGAGGACCCGGGTTGGGAAACACCGGTCTAATGAGTGCCTTTAGTTGGAGTACCCTGTGAGTAATTTCACGTCCATGTAGATTCAGCAGCTTTGTGAAGGTCTCAGAGGTTTGCAGGAAAACATTAGGGAACAAACAGCATCATGAAAAACAAAGAAAGTAGATGAGAAGTTTAAAGTTCAAATCAGGGTTGGGCTTTAAAACGACATTCCAAGCAAAAGGTAAACATTTGAAAATCTTGTCTTTTTTTTATTTTCTTCCACTTCACAATTATGCGCTACTTGATGCTGGTCTATTAAATAATATCCCAGTAAAATTCACTGGCGTCCGTTGCTTTAGGGTGTTGTAAGATGGCAAAATATAAAAAAAATCCTGGAGGTGTGAATGTTTTTCATGCTTTCTGGAGAACTGTGTGTGAAAAAAAAATAATAATAATAATGCTGATGAAAATAATGTTGTTGTTTGCGTGTGGGAGTGCTTGGCAACTAAACAAAATGCCTTTCAAACAAACCACAGTTTTCTGAATGCTAATTTGTGCCAAAGTAAGTTCGCCCTCTCCTCACAGCGCATTTCAACAGATAGTCATGAATAACTGCTTTATCGTTGCTAAACCAAACAAGATAAATGTTTAATCAAATTCCTTTACCGTATTGTTTTAAAAACGGTTACGCGATAACTGCAGAGCAGACTTTTTTTATCTGTGATAGTGTTATTTTTCTTCGACAGAAGGTTCTTTAAATAGTTTTGTGAAGCAGATCCGAGCAGATTCTCAGACAGACATCTTTTCTCAGTAATTTATTCTGTTGCGTAAATTTTAAACCCCCTCTATCAACCATGTCAGAATTACCTTTTTAAAATCTGTCATGTTTTTTTTTTGTTTGTTTTTTTAACGTTGACAGATTCCTCCTCTTTTTTTCCCACACTTTAATGCATCAGAATAATAAACAAATTTAATATCAAATAGACTAAATAAAAATAAGTTTTTATTTAGTTTTTATTTATTTTGTTTTAAATTTTCATGTGGACTCGCTGCTCTGGTTCACATCTGTGTTGTATAACTCAGGTGAGCTTGAGCAGAAACCGATGGTCAGACATTCTTCTCCGGGATCTTCAGGAAAATTATTAAAACACAAGGACAAGAGAAAACCAAAGCACAAACACCCCAAGGATCTTTACATAATCAGTATGAGATCAGTGCATTTGTCTTAATAAATGCCTTCCAATTTGTATAAAGCTCAGGTTTTTCTTGGCTGTAAAATCATCAGTAATAACTGTGGTGTCATCGTCATGCGTTAAAGTTTCCTAACTCAGTGTCTGTCTCATTTACGTTTTATGCAAGCTGGACCAGTGTAGGTTTTCGAAGCACGCCAAAAACCGCTAGAACTGCTGATAAAGAAGCAATCGATATTACTTTATAAATCATGCTGACCTGCATATGTTTGGCGTGGTCAGTATTTGATACTGAAACCAGATAACAAGAAGAGTGCTTTGGTTTGCTGAACTAGTCCTGAACTTTTGCTTGTTGTACAGGCGGCTGGCTCGGCTGCTAATTGAAAACAACAGGCCGTGAAACCATTCTGCTTATTCATGAAAACAAACTCTTTTTTTTTTTTCTTTCTTTTCTTTTCTCTTCACCAGAGCTATGAAACGGCGTGCTGTGATGCAGCCCGTGATAGTTAGCGCAGCTGTAAGTCAGTTTGACGGCTTTGCATTTGGGAAGCCAAATTTGCAACCAGTAGCGTTTTTAACCGAGGCTATAGTGCAGTTTAATTAGCTTTCAAATGACTGAAAAACCGAAATGGGACTAACTTTTTGAGGTTTCGATAAATCTGGAGCAGTAAAATGTTTCAAATATCGCAAGCTGTTCTGTTCGGTGGACCTAAAACAGCGAGGTTCACATGAAAAGCTCAGCCACACAGCAGCTTTTGTTCCCATGCGTCCCTCAGGAGCGGCTGCACCCCGCTGTTGATGTAAAAACTCCACTTTAGTCAAACAAAGGCTAAAACCCTCAGGCAGCAGACACGTCACGTCCAGGCCCCCCATCACAGAGTCCAGTCTGGACACAGACGAGCTGATCAGCTGCTAAAAATTAAGTCTGAGCTTTAATGCGGGGTTGTTTCGCTCTGCATTGTGAAATATTGTCCTTGTGAATAATGAATGCCTGGATAAGAGAGCCATCGCTTATTTAATATGCATTTTTCTCTTATTAAGCTGATGTTAGTCCTTGTGGAGGGGAGCGTTTCTCCCTCTGATCTCAGCATCTGTGATTCATTTTTCTGTTATAACATTTTTTTTCAAATCTTTTATATGCGGTAGGGCTGTTGTAAACAATTATTTTAGTAATCCCGTAATCTATAAAAAAAATTTTAAAAAGTCCCCTTCTGCAGTAGTTACTTAAGCTAGTAAAAGAAATATGACGGAGAAAATGCTAGTAAGCAATTGAGCTCCTTTTTCTCAACAAAAGCAATTCAGTCTCAAGTTTAAAGTATGAAAAAAAGCTTATACTTCAAATCTATTTCTATTATTTTACTCACATAATTACTCTTCTTGATAAGCAAGTAAAAGTTAACTAATAAGCCTGCAGAGAGCAAAGCCAGAGGTCTGGAAGTGTTTTAAACGGGTACTTTAAGATATTATGTGGGTTTCACTTCGGCCTCGTGCCTCCAGAGTTAATTAGTTGGACTGGCTGGAACTCAGACACAATGTTTATGAGCTTGGTCGAGGTGGATTTTCTTTTTAAAGCCTGATCTAAACTCTGTTTTTTTTTGTTTTTTTCTGCTGAGCTGTAACAGCATCGAGGATGCACTATTGTGAAACTCCGTTTAGCAGTGCACGCTCTGAACTGAGTCTTTCTCGGTGGCGCTTCTTTCTGTCCGCGTCAACAACTCATTGGCACAAAAAAAAGAAATCAAACACAGTATGCTAAATTGGTAAAACATAATTTCACGAAGCCTGAGGCGGAGGCAGAAATCCAGCTACTCGAATTATTCGATCGAATCGTTACAGCCCTAATGCAGTTTTCCACCAGCAGTGATGTTTCTGGCCCCTTTCAACTATGCTAGCATGTAATAAAAGCTGTCAAATCCTCTAAACCTGTGTTTATTTTTCACCTAAATTCCCATTCATTACCTCTTCATAAAGATGAGGCACTGCAGCTCGCGTCTGCTTTGAGATTTTTAAACTCATAATGTCAACAGACCTCTTTATCATGGCTGGAATCTGTCGCAGACACTCTGCCTCTGTTTGGACAAACCAGCGCAGGCCGTGAATGGTGAAATTACTGGCTTTACGCGAGGCTCGCTGCGTGTTTCCTTTCTTCATCAGGACCAGATGACACGAGCCATTAGCTAAGAACTTGATCTGAGCCGGAAAATGTTGGATTTCACGGCCTGTGCCGAAGCAGGACTTTGCTACTTGTCGTTGATGAGAGCGAAGCGCAGACACTTTCTGACCTCTGCCAAATGGGCCTAGATTAAAAGTAGAAGATGTCTGCCTCCCATGCAGAGTTGTCTGTTTTTAGCTTTTTATGACCACTACGGTATAATATGTTTATGTATGCAAAACACTTAGGTGAAGGCTGGAAATGTCTTGTCAGACGTCAGTCAGCATAACGTATGAAGCCAGCAGGGCCGTTGAAGGTTAACGCAGTTCGGAAAGTTCAGACCTCTGCTGCCAGCTGAGCAAATAACGCCACGGGAGAAAAGCTGGGTCACACAGCACATAAAGAAAAGGAGATGAGGAGCCAGATAAAGGATGCTTATACTCACTGTTTGCACTGAGGGTAATGTTAGGAAAGAGAACTGAGCGGGTATATGACTCCTCCAAAGTGAACATCTTGTACACCTCTTAACTCCGTGGATTGCCTAACATTTCACGGCCCATTCATCTGCCGCCATTAACACTTTGCACTTTCTAAGATAGTTTATCGATACATTTTGAAACTTGGCTGAACCCAAAGCTTTAACAAAAGGAGTGCTGGTGAATCTAGAAGAATGGGACTGATGTTGGACAATACGGCCTCTCGGAGCTCAGAGGGGGTGAAATTAGAAATGTATGTGATTCAGTCTGGTTTTTTACCATTAAAGTGGGGAAATATTATTATAACAATGCTGAATAATACTCAGGGAGATTACCATATGAAACCCTGCAGGGGATTACTCTATTTATGTGTCTTATAGATACTGGAAACAGTTCTTATCATTCATTTAGGTCTGATTAGAAGTTTGGAGGCACTCATCATTGGCACCGGATTTAAAAGGAGATGGGTCATTGTTGCCAGACTTTTCCTATAACAAGTGATCATTCTGTTCTGGTAATTTGATCATTTATCTCTGGCAGTGAGGATGGAAGGCCTCTTTGCTATCACCCTAATATTTATCTCCCTCCACAGATTTTAAGTCATGTCTCTGATTGGGTCACTCCAAACATTACCCAGGATCATTCTGATAAAATTAAAAACTTACTTTCAAACCTGTGTACAGTCATATTCAATAAATAAGAATAATGTTTTCTGATTAGGCTCATTTGTCAGATTAAAATTATTTGAAAATAATAACCTTTAAGCTAGTATGAAGCAAATTTTTCATTAATCCCACATCTCTGTATTATAAAATGTTTTATTATAATACGTTTTGTTTTGTTGGGGAGATGTTGGGTGTATTGTTGTGATGTAATACTCTAATTTTAAATGTCACAATTCAGTCTCTGTGTAATTAATCTATATAATGTGTCAACTTTGTAAAATAAAACTGTTCAATAATATTCTAATTTATATAGTTGCATCACTCTTGCTCCAAAATGTGTAACGGAAAAATATTTTGATAATTTACACACCTTCAGCAGCAAACAGAGCTGCATGCCAGAATGTTGGTCACTCTCCACATCATGATTGTCTTCTCCGCTTTGGCAAAACATAAATATTAATCCTAAAGTTTCTGCAATCATGCACGTCTTGCACTGCAACAATACGCACAAGACATAAAGTTACGAACAAAATTCGTGCCAACAATTGTGATCCTTGACGTGCAGATTTCTTTCAGCATTATTGGATTTGTTTTGGCCCCTCCATCATGTGAAAGTCTGTAGAAGAAAGCCAACTTTTAGAGGAAAATCTTTCCGGCTGAAAATGTTTAATAGAAAAGGAAACGTTTTGGAATCAGTGTTGCCTTTAATCTCTTACGACTTACAGTACGTGAGCATGTTCCTCTTGCTGTGGTAGTTGGCAGTAGGGAATATAATCGGTGCAACGATCTGCCGCAATAATTGATTGTGCTTAAAGAATTAAAGAGAGGGGGCGAGGCGGCTAGTTTGGCATGATCTTGGCAGCACTTCAGCCAGACTTTTGTTTCATTCTGGGTCTGGACGGACAGATTCATTTAAGTCGTGCTGAGTGACGGAGGTTTTTTCTTTAGAACCAGAGAGAATTAAGGCGGTTTTCAAAAAGAAAAAGAAAAAAAACAGCTACAACCACCCCAGTTTCATCACTACACATGACACAGAGGGATCTGTGGTTACTACCAGATGCGAGTCTAACAAGGTGCCAGAGAGCTAAACCTTAACAAAATGTGTACGGTGGAAAGTTGCTGGACAAACAAATGTTTAAAATAAAAGGTTTGACATATTCTCTCACCAAGAGGTTTGAGTGCTACTTCTGTAATGAAGCTATGGAGCAAAGTAAGCTTAACAGCTCTTAATGCACTATTAACACAGTTATGAGGATAATTACTTTAAAAACAGTAAGACATGACCTGTCGGCTGCCACAGAGGAATAGTTTATTTTGGGAAGGCGAGGAATGTTTCAGACTTATACGCCAGAGCAAATATCATGGTAATTTCATGTGTAAATTGCCCCCAATTTCTGCAATACATATAAATTTGACGTTCTTAATCCAGCAAATCTTCCGAGACGCAGTGAATACGGAAATCTGTGCTTAATCAGAAATCTGAGCTGGATTTTACCCAAAAGCATTCATCTTGTTTTTGACGTAAGCACCTTACAGGCCCCAGACGGTGGTCTACGTTTCAGTGCCCTGTTTGGTTACGAAACCCTTCATTCTGCCTGTTTTTATGTATTCTTTATGTAAATGTTAAAAATCCATTTAGAGTAATTGAGTTTCATTGAGTCCCAATTGCTTATTCCAAGTTTGGGAAATAATAACCCACCTGGTCCCAACCATCCACCCTGCACTCTTGTGGAGACGCAGAAATATAAAAGTGTGTGTCTTCAGTAAATGCGATGTTTTGCCAAAGAAACTACAGGGTCTCTTGTTTACTTCTGTTTTGAGGCAAGGAGTTTAACAGCCATGTACATATTTCTGCTCATATCCAAGGGTCAATGGTTGAAAAGCAAAGCAAAACGTTCAGACGAAAAAAGAAAAGAACAAAATGATCTGTCTCTAATCTCCGTGTGCCAGACAAGGAGTCTGTTTACCTGCAGAATGTTTACAAGAAAACCTGGAATCCCCCTCCAGTACAACAAAAGGTGGACATGTGCATGTGTGAGGGAGCGGCGTGCATTACATGCACTACCAGAATCAACACCTCACCGCTCCATTCTCTGACTGCATCTCGAGTTTAGGCGTCGGCAGGCTTTGTTTGGAGCTTTGCCTTCTGCTTTCTCCAGGCTCCCCTCCCTTGGCTGGGCCGTGTAGTCGGCAGAGAAACAGCCTCAGCGAGAGAGAGAGAGAAGCCCTGACCTCCGGCGCTTGCCGCGGAAACAATGGCGACGCGCCTCGGTGTGACAGCGGGAGACAGGAACAGGCACAAACACAGGAACCTGCCTCTGAGACAGACCTGCCGAGGCCTGAGAATCTGAAGGAGGAACTGTCTCTGGCTCACTTGCTGTCCTTTTCCAATATGCCCTGATATGACAAAAAGGCAACACGCTTGTTGACTGTGTGCTGTTCTTAGTCAAGAGTCCCAGTGGGAGATGCTCCAAGCGCCACTCTGTCGTTCAGAGTATGGCAGGGATATTTTTAGGATACAAAGATGGTATCTTCATCGAACGTTTGGCAACATAAAACTTCTAAATAAGGTCTTAAATACTTAATGCCCTACCCTGTCTGTAGCAACATATATGCTTAGATAATGGCTGTAGACCAATGCTGATAATGGCAAGATACAAGATTTGCTATTGTGAATCAATATTCCATTGAAATGACAGAAAAGTTCCTTTACAAAATTTACTTGGACTAGTTTCCCTACTGGCACTGATGCTCCTGAAGGGAAATTAAATTGTACTGTTTTCATGTTTAATAATGGCTGGATAAAATAGTTTTTCCCATTAATTATTTTAGTGTTGAAAACAGGAGAATTTGAATGACCTTGAGATGTTGTCACTCCTGATAGTCTTGTAGACTTGGTTTGATTGGAGACCAGAATTGCAACAACTGTTACATTTTCGGCCGCTGTGGTTTGCTTTCACTTTACTGTGGCTTCTCTTTTCGTTTGAAAAACCTGTTCCTCCTCCTCGCCTGTGGTGGCGCCGCACCAAGGAATTGACACAAAAACCTCTGAACAAGACATGAGCGCAACTTCCTTCTTCACAAGATGTAAACAAAAATGGAGTGGGGTCAGATTTTAGGATTTCTCTTTTGTCTCTGGTAAAAGACCGCGAGCCATTTCTCCCTAGACTCTTGCATTTGTTTAGGTTGCATTTACCCAGAATGCTTTGTTTCCTCCTGTTTTTGGAATGGTCTCCAGAATGCTTGGCATTCACAGATGCATTCAAGCAGCGACAGAGTTCACTTAGCTGAACCAAGACCTAGGTTTTTAGACTGTCCAGAGTTTGCTTTTTTGGTCCGCATCAGAGTTTGATTGCACATTCACACCTCCACAAATGAACCGAACTTTCTAGGCAAATGAACCAGAGTTTGATTAAAGTGGACTAAAAAGGGCTGATGTTTAGTCCACTTTACACCCTGAGACAGTTTTTTGCAGAAGGACTGTAATACACTTTGGTAGAGACGTACATTAAAACCTTTACAATTTTAACTGCAATGAAAGGTCATCTGTAACGTAATGATTAGATATTTATTTGTAGAAAAATAATTAAAAACCATTAAATGTATTTTTCATTCTTTCCACTGCATGGGAACAACCTACTTTGTGCTTGTCTTTTCAGTCTTTAGTATAACACAAAAAACCAAAATCACACCAGAGAGAGGCTGCTGTAGAAAAATAAACGACCGGTACCAGATGCTACTTAAAGCTGGGTGTTGTCTGTGTCAAAGAAATGGGTCTGACCTGAAACTCCCAAGATCTTATCTGAATTCCTCAAAAACACATCAGATTGCTCCAATCAGCTGAGTTAATATTGACATGGACAAAAGAAAACCTTTTAGTCATCAAAACCAATGTTTAAACCCAGTTGCTTAAGTTGTTTATACAACAATTTTACTGTATTTACTGAACCTATGAGTCATGAAAGCCAACAACAAGGTTCGACATCTGCTGAAAGAAGGATGTATAAAGGTGCAGAATTAAAAAGTTCACAAGTGTGAATCTTTTTAGCAACAAAGGTCTCACAACCTGCTAAAAACCACATTCCTCCCGAAGATCTACAAAAGATGGATGTGCTGTCTGTGCAATCACCTTATAATCTGATCATATGAAAACACTAGTAATTAATGATCTGTAGAAAGTCTAGATTTTTATTAGACTATTAAAAGCAAACATTAATCACTGCTTTGGAATCTGCGTATAATCTCAGTATTGTCATTCGTTAAGGGCAGCGGGTCAGATAGAGACGATGACATTAATAGATCATATCGGACTGAACTTGTGTGTAGACAGCTCAGTTCTTTGGTTGTGGTGGGAATAGTTTAGCAATTGTTCTAAAATACAGCATTAAGTTATGACTGAGGGGATTCTTTCACCCGTCAGCTGCAGAATGTCATCAGAGAAGTCGTTGGCGGTATGGAGTTTGGGGAGAAAAATAACTCCATGTAGAGATTTAACTTTCTCTCAGAGGATGTTAGAAAAACAGTGAAAAATGCATAAAGCTGCGCAGGCAGATTTCACAATTCAAGCCATAAGTTAGATAAACTTCATTGCCTTGCAAAAGCACAATCTAGAAAACAAAGACAAGTGTACTGTGCCACTTTATGCACAATTTGTTACAATGCAGACTTATTATATAATAGTTTGAATTTTTTTTTTTTACCTCAAAGATTTACATATATGTCTCATAATTGAAAAGCTTGCTAATCCAGGTTTTTATAAATATTCACACTTATACTTACCTTGGTTGGAAGAAATCACTTCCTTATTTCTTCTTCTGTGTCACTATTGCTGTATCTTCACCCATTTTTCCTCTGTGGATTCTTTCATGTTCAGTCAGGTTGAGTGTGTAGCTCTGGATGCATGCACTGATGTTTGTATTTATTATTTTAAAATTGTGTATAAGTGTACATTAAATTCCATTCAATGTATTTTAATGATTGCATCCTGTTGTTTTTACATTCCTCTCCTTTTGTGTATTTTTGTCTAGTGACATTTAGGTCTATAGTTGAGTATGTTGTACTTGTAACAAGGCGATACACGGAGAGCTTGTAATTCTTGATCTTACATCTTACCAGCAGTTTTGTTTGTTTTTCTTTTGTAAATGTTGTGATTCTGCGGTTTTCTTAAAGTGTAAAAACTCTCCGCTGTTAACTGAAACCAAACTTTGGCTCACTGCAGTGTTGAAAGATGAACTGCTACCCTTTTCTGCAGCGTCTTCTCAAGAGTTCAGCACGCCTCTGGAGTAGGTTTTCTAGAAGAATCCCTTTGTTTTTTTGGCTGCTGTCACATCAAATCTTATTGAAATGTATTGAAACCCAAATCATTTATCTTGTTTGTTATTCAGCTTTGGAAAGGTGTCAATAGGCCACAGAGAGCAACATTTCTTCACAGAAATCTGATTTCGTTCAGGCATTCTGGGCAAATCAGGGATTTTTCTAGCATAGTCTTTAATGTGGCACACAGTTGTAAGCATCTAAACTTGGCAGGAAAAACAATAGCTTTCATCCTGAGAGGAGTGATTGTAATTGCCTTTTTGAACTTCCAGAGGAAAACATACTCACTTGATGGCTTCCCAAACATTTCCCCCTTATTATTTATTTAAAAAGATTGGATAATGGGGTCCAGGTTGAAAAAAAACAAAAAAAAAAAAACATAATTTTTGGCACAATTACTCAGCAACAGAGGGCATTATTACGACAGTTTAACTGTTGGTAAATTGTGGCTTTAAGAAACATACAAAAAAACTTAGATTTAAGTTACCTATGAACAGAATATGTGGCTTTATAATTAAGTAGCATATCTCTATTCTACGTACTGTGCTCTTCAGATTATCCAGATGCAACATTCATAACTATGAGGCTGTTGTGATGCAGCTTAGATGGTTTCCAATAAACATCCAACTAAATGATCTTTTAAGTAAATGTGTTTTCCTTCTGTTTGCTAAAACAAAAAAAAACTTAGCAAACCTTGACTAGTTATTTAGAGCCTCAGACAAAAAGATATTCTGAAATATGATTAAGTATTGATTGTCTTTTGATATGACAAAGTGTTACAAAGTGTTTGGGTTAAACAACCTCAATTCAGCTGGTGACATGGGTGGTTTCCCAGGGCAGCATTAGAAAAGGGCGGCACAAGCATCAGACAAAATCAATCTGTCAGTTGTACCTTTAACAATTCTTCTATTGCTTTTATTTATGTGCAGTCAATAAGGAGTTGGCAACCATGTGTGTTGGGTAGGAGTCCCCTGATGTAGCTGTGAACAGTGAAGCTAGCTAGATCTGTTTTGATTGATTTCACCTCAGTTCAAAGGAGATAAACAACGTTCGAGCTTTAAAGTGATTGAGCTACTGTCTTTCTTTCCAATATTTGAGCTGTTTTCTGGCATCAGGGCCTCTTCCCAAACTTTCTTTAAGTGAGGACAAAAATCTATTGTGCATAGAAACCATAATTCACCTACATAACTCAGTCATTAATTCAAGTGGTGTGAGTCTTGTTTCCTTGCTTAATCTAAAACGGAAATATATTAATGTGAATTATAAATAGATTCAATATGCATTGTTAGGTGACTGCAGCCAATGTAACCACCCAATTTTCAATAGATGAGTGTATATTCTATACTTTTGATAATAAAAATTATTGTTAGACTCATCCCTATGTGAGGTTTAAGCCTCCAGACAAGAACTATATTACCTTTTGACAGACGAGACTGAGAAAAAAAAACAATTTTAACAAGACTATGATTTTTGATATGTAAAATTAAGTAGCCTATCAATTAATATAGTTAAAATGTATCTGAGTAAATTAATAAAACGGGAATTTGTATTAGTGAAGGCATAGAATGAAGAGTAATTAAAGGTTTAGAAATCCTTTAGGAAAATATTTGAGTCGCTGCCCGCCTTCAGGTCTGACATATTGCTTGACCTTTTCCTAGTATATTCATGCATAAAAAAGGAAGGTCATTCCACGCATACAACAACTATTCTTGCCATACATGAAGTCCATACTGTTAACAGCATCTCATAAACAGAGGTTTCCACAATAGAAGTGCAGATAAGGGCACAATTACGCTATAAACCTGCCAAACGCTGATACACATCTAAACACGGACTTCCTCTCATGCACATTGTGCTCTATTCAAGGTAAGCAATTAAAGCCATGAGTGGCAGCGCTGCAATAACTGACCAGATCATATCAGTCAACACCCGGCTGGCACCGACCGCTCCACCTCATCCCACCATCACACCCTCCTGCTACCTGCTTCCCTCAGGCAGAAATGTGGTATTGTTCATTATTGATGAGATTAACTTTGAGGAAATCCTCCCGCTGCTCCAAAGTGGAGACCGTCAGTCTGACGGGTGCAGCCAAAGCAAACACTGTTAATCAGCCAATTGGTCGCCCCCAATGCCCACCTGACACCTTCTCCTGATGAGGATCCAGGCTGTTTTCAAACGTAATGCTAGATTGGGACTGCCACTGGGAACATTGACGGGTGGGGGGGGGGATGCAATGTCGAGAGCAAAACAGGCTTCCTTGATTTATCCTGTATTGGTCTCCGAGGCCAAGTTTGAGACGCTTTCCTCGTTTAAGCAGGAACCCCCTGCTGGGAGAGGCAGCGCTTTCAAAGAATCCAAAATGCACACGGCGGCCGAGTGTGTGAGAACAGCTCCTCCATGCTGGATCCGACGTGTTATTTTAGGGGAGGGAAATGTACGACAAAGATTCAACCGAAGGAGGGAAAGTACCTACACTGCAAAAACACAAAATCTTACCAAGTATTTTTGGTCCAGTTTCTGCTTCAAATAACTTGGTACACTTGAAATAAGACTAAACTAACTTAGAAGTAACTTTTCAACAAGATACTAGGAACTTGTTTTAAGTTAATAATTCCTTAATAATCTACTAGTTCACTTATTCACTTACAACAAGACATTTTACCCATGTTACAAGTAAAACAATCTGCCAGTGGAACTAGTACTTTTTTTAAAAATCAATATTAAGGAATTATTGACTTAAAGCCAAGCTCCTAAGTCTTGTTGAAAAGTTACTTCAAAGTTAGTTTTGTCATTTTTGGTGTAGGAGCTATACCAAAAATACCTGGTAAGATTTTGTGTTTTGCAGTGTATGAACTTATTTAATGGAACTAAGTTGTATGAAAGCTGCACAAATAGTTAACATTATACACATTAACCATGAACTTTCCTGGTGCACGGCTCTGTTCATTGTATATCCTCTGTTGCACAGTGCCTTGCAAACATATTCTCTCCACTTTTACTGACTTTATGATGTTACATCTTCAATGTTCAGTGTGTTTCATCATGATTTAATGTGATAGAACGACATAGTGCATTATTGCCATATTTGTTCATCTAGAGGTGGACATTTATACCCATCCTCGTTTTGCTAAGTAGCTCAAACTTAGTCAGATTGGATAAAAACGGTCTGTAAACAGCCTTTTTTAAAAGTGTTGCCACAGATTCTCATTTGGTCAGATCTTTGCCTGGGCCACACACGCACACACACATGGACACACACACACACATGAATGTGCTTTGATCTAAACCCAATCCATTGTGACTCTGGTTGTGAGTCAGGCGGTTTTGTCTCGCCACTGGGATCTCAAATGTTCTCATGGCTTTTTATATGTATATATATATATATTTTTTATTTATTTATTTTTTTTTTTTCTCCAGGATTTAGCTTAATTTATTTTCTCGTTAACTCTGACCAGCTTCCCTATTCCTGCTGAAGAATTCCCAAAGCATAATGCTGCCCCTACCATGTTTCACCACGTGGATTTATTCTGTGCAGTGGCACTTGGGAAAACTAAATTCAAACAGTTGATGTTCTGGTCCAGTGTACTTTTTTAAATTATTATTATTATTCAAAATCATCAGATATTAAGTGGTTCCTCAAAGCTGGGTAAATGTCAAGACACAGAAATAGAAGGTTTTTGTTGTGGATTCCCGGGTGAAGGAATGCTACTCTGTTCAAGAAAACAAGCGATCATGGGTCAGATTCAGAGGTGGAAATATTTGGACTCCACGGATTAAACTGGGAGACGTTTTGCTTGAGAACACAATGGATGTTGTGATGCACATTTCCCATTGTCCATTGTAAGAATCCCCCTGCCTCGCCCTGCGTTACCCTCCACAACACGCCTGTTTTACTGTTACAAGAGAAAACAAAGGGTGAACTCATCAATCATTTTTTTGTTTTCTTTTTGGTTTTTATATCCATTTTACAAAAGACAGCATTATGTTTCTCCAACAAGCACAGTTTCCCAAACCAGGATAGACATACAAAAGCCCTGCCTGTCTATTGGAATTAAGTTTACACTCCATGATTTTACAGTCAAAATTGATATTTTAGAATATCAATTTTTAATTACATTTGTGTGTGGGGGGGTGGGGGGAGGTGTTAAATATTAAATATATTTCATAATATACATTTTACAAGAGAAAAGAAAGGTGTGGCATGTATTGATATTGAGGAATTTTGAAGTATGGAAAGTGTAGTTAGCATTCTTTTAGAACTACACGACTGTTCAAACTCTATTAGTTTCATTGGTTTTGAATTTGGGATTTGCTCTTTTGTCAGTTTATCTCAGTCAGTCTTTGATCTGTTGTTTCCACCAAATTGTGACTGGTCTCACTTCTGCTAAAGCAGGATTTCCTAAAGGATCTAGTTAGTCTTCAGGTTCATCTCAACTCCATGTGTTTCCGATTTGCTCGGAGACAAAGTGGCTCGTGACGGACAGGGGATGTCAGAGGGCACTAAACACAAACATGCAGCAATGCAGATTCAGATCCTCCTGAAAAATAACTTTCATAGTCACCGTGAACTTCAATTCAGCAGCAGCAGATGCAGGAATGTACGACGAAGATGAACTTTTGTAAAGAAAACTGTGATGTGGAAGGCGTATTTTATGTCCTTTCGGCATCCTAAATTGTTGCAACTGACACGCATAAGCACAGATTTTCCTAGAAAAAAAGTATATGTAAGCGCTTGAAAGTTTACAGTTAATTGTTTCACTGACGATGAGTCATCCTTCAGCGGTCGGTCCATTGTGCACACTCATGGTTTATCAATGTCGGATTGAAACATAGCAAATAAGTGACTATTTGCTCAGCTTGCCTCATTGCCTTGTCTCGCGGCTCTCTCCATCCTGCCCTCCATCCACCTGCACATTCTAACGAGGTGATCGCAGGCCTCAAATACCGCACTGTGATCACATCGCATGCCTGCCCTATGTATGCACTTTCCTCTCTTTGTCGGCCCGCAGCTTCCCGCTCACACACGGAGGCCCGGGCTGCTTCCTGCAGATGAATGCAGGGAGGTGTGCTTCCAATTATAAGCCTTGTCCCGGGTTAAACACACTCTCCGCTGGCCACCACAGCCACCAAGATTAATGGTACAAACGTTCACGCAGCCACTCCTGGATCCCGCCGGGGAAGAAAATGTTTCCACTTTTTGCGGCTGTAAATCAGGAAAGCATGGCTGCTGCTAGCTGGCTGCTTGGTCACTCACACACTTATTTCGCTGAGTCTGTCTGGGTGTTTGAAGAGAAATCTGCAGGAATCCATCAAAGGTGCATGTCATTTCAACTTAATTATTTTTTTTGTTTGTTTGTTTTTGTTTATTTAATTTTAAGTGCATTTTTACCTATCAAAAGCAGCAGCTGGCTGTTATGTTTGGAAGCTAGGACGAGGTAGAAGCTCAAGTAAATAAAGAACTGTTAGCATTTATTCATAACTGCTCAGCAGTACGGTAACATCAGGTATTCCTTTCCTCCATCTTATATCTTTTCTTCTTCTTTCTGCCCTCCAGCCTATTCTCGTACACCACCTAGTGGTAGACACAACACTGGCCATTCATGTTCACTGGTTAGTAAAAGAAGCAATAAAAAGCTGTTTTTTTTCCCCCCAGTAAAGCTTTTTTATTATTATTTTATATTAATAGTAGCTTGCAAACGTGTTCATAACTTCTTTATATTATGTACATTTTGTGTTTGGATTGAAAAGTGTAAGGGGAAATGATGAATGGGTTTTAAAATATCCCCCCCCCCCCCCAAAAAAAAAATAATCCACAGAAGAGAATTTTGCTGCATTTACAGTTTTTATTTGGAGCATCTTTTTATTTATTTATTTATTTAGGTCTAAAGCTCATAAATGCATACATTTTTAAGTGGAGATAAAACTTAAGTTTCATCCTAATGAGCCATCTAAAGGCGCTGTCTACAACTGATCATTTTCTTTGAGTTACCTTCTTCTTCCTCTTCGATTTTTTGGGCCTTTTTTGGCAGTTACCAGATAGAGAGAAAAGGCAGGAAGACATGCAGCAACGGTTTCAAGGTCGGGAATCGATCCCAGCTGGGTTGCGTTCGGGATTATGGCCTCTGTGTGCGGGGATCTATCGCACGCAACACCCCAGGCTGAGTTACCTATGTAGAGAACTGAATACTCATTTGCCAGAAATAAGAGAGTTATCTTAACCTGATAAACTTTACAAGTTTTTATGCAAATTTAAGGTGAATTTCAGCTTTAGATCAGTTCTTGTGAATTTTCCCTGCGGCTGTTTGCCCCCTCTGCTGCAGGGCGTATAGGCAGCTTATTTTTGGAAGCAACACTCACATACGATGTATGTGTGGGGTAGTGCATAACACATACTGTAGATATAGAAATAGGCCTTATTCAGTCTGTAAGTTCACTGGCTGGATATTTAAAGGCAGCTACGCTCAGCCTGAGCTCCAACAGACAGTTTCTCTACCGAAGCCTTGTGTCTCTATGCGGGCTCGGAGATTTGGCTTTACAAATGGCACCGCGAGCAAGAGCAATGTTCAATCAAGGTGAGTGACTTTTTCATTTAAATCATAGAACTATCACACAGCAATTATGTTTAAAACAGCCTTGACGTGTAGCCATTTAAATTCACCTAATTAGACCAACGGCTTTCTAAATAAGTATTTTAAGCTAATTTTTTAGACAGGCCTTCTGGCTAACTACCCAAAAGCAACCGTCTTTTTAAGGCGCTTGTTTAAGGGATTTTTTAAAAATTATTATTTTACTTTAACATACAGAAACTTTAAAGCATTTTAAAACTGGTGTTTGCTCGCTTTGTTTTTGACTTTCGGAATATTAGAGACGTGTTGTTTTATGGCACGTTTCGGGGTCTACGTATTCACACGGCGACGCAAGAAATGCTAACCCTCCCAAAACAGGAGCAAGAAGGAAAACAAAGAATTTTCCTTTGTCTTCAAATTGAAATCTTCAATTTTTTCAAGTAGCATAATTTGCTGTTATTTGATTCCTATGCAATATTGTCTTGCAAAAGTATTCATACCTCTTGGACTTTAAAAAAAAAAAAAATGTATCCGATTACCAGAAAATTCAGCGAATTTAAATGGGACATTATGGTTTTGGCCAATACAAAAGTGAAGGGAATTGGGACATTAAGTACAAATGTCCCAATTTATCATGTTTTATCATGTACCCATATGTATGTCTAGTCATAAATCCAATTGAGATTTTGTGGATTTGACTTGGAAAATTTGTGTTCAAACACATTCTCCATCCAACTTGACCTAGAACATATCTCCAGCAAAGTTTACTGGTATTTGCAACTGCAATTTGATGAATTTAAAGCCGTTCAGGCCCTTTTCAAAGCCACTGAACCTTTAGAACATTGATAAAATAATCTAATACATGCTATCAGAGTGACGATGGCCTTAACACGGATAAAACTATTGCTAAAGAAAAAAAAAAATCCCAACAAGAAAATCATTTAAATTGGAAAAAAAAATCCAAACATATTTCAAAACGAGCCATTTTTAATTGAACCATCAAAATAGAAGGATAGACGTTGTTCAGTTGTGTTGCTAAAACATGCTGAAATGAATTTGCAACGTGACGAAAACATGTTTTATCTCAACACCAGAAGATGCAGTTGATTTTAAGTCCTCTATAGTTTGCTGAGCTGGTGAAACGTAAATGGTCAGATCAAAATCTCTGTATTTAGAAACATTTGCGTTGCTTGACAAATGAGCTGAGACAGAGGCTGTCAGCAGATTATGTGGCTTACTATGTCAAAAGTGAACCACTATAATTAGACGAGTTCTTAACTGGACACCGACAGCCAGGGACAGCCTACATTACCTTCAGTGGCCTTGAAGGTAATGTAGGTGACAACATGAGAAATTTGTATGCCTGTTTTGTTTTTAGCCTGGAAACAGGGTGGGTGACTGATTTAAAAAAAAACAAAAAAAAGACAAGTTCATAATCGGCAGGTATTTAGCTCGATACCAAAAAAAATTTGAAAAATAAAATGTTAAAAGATAAAACCTTGGCCCTAAGAAAACTTTCTGGACCCCTAGTGTTTTGTTTTTTTTCCTTCAGAGCCTTAGCGACAACTGTAACCTGCCCAGGAAATGTATTTTTGGAAAGCAGCACTACACTTCCAAAACTAATGTCTTAAGTTCTTGAAATATTTCTGAGGACACTCGCTGTAATTCGCTGGGGTGATGCTAACTAGAAGATAAGTATAGAAACAGACTTCATTAGCGGAGTACGGTTACATGAAGACTGTGAACCTGCTCCCATGTTGGCACAAGCCGATGTAGAGGTGTCAGTGTTATTGAGTGCAACTTGAGTAAAGGACACCTAACTGGAAAGGACACTGAGCGTTACACGAACCCTGCCACGGTGGTGTGAAAAATTATTTGCCCGCTTCCTGATTTCCTATTGTTTCTGCGTGTTTTTCACATTTTGGTGCATCACAACATCAAACCAATTTAAATATTAGACAAAGACAACACATGTAAGCACAAAATTCAGTTTTCAAGTGAATATGTTTATTATTATGGAAGAAACAAAATCCAAACCCACTTGCCCCGTTTGTGAAAAAGAAAATCAAGAACAAATGAGAAAGAAAGTAACGGAGATCTTGTTAGGAAGTCTTTTCTAAAGCTTCGGGACTCCAGCGAACCAGTAAGAGCATTTTGTGGTTTACTTATGTTGTCTCTCATTACATTTTAAATGGGTTTGATGTTCTGAAACACTGAAATGTGGAAGCAAAAAACAGAAAAAAAATCAGGAAGGGGACAAACACTTTTTCCCACCACTGTAGTTTCTTCATGATCAAAGACGACATACGGTGACAAGTGAATGCTACAGAGTTCAAAGCGCATTCTTTGTTGTGCACTGTGGAGGTGGCGCATTTAGTTTTACTGCTTGCTTAAACGAAGCGAATGTCTGGGAGCATTGATATCTTCATTTCACTTCTAGAAAGAAACCAAATGCTTCTACTGCCAAATATCAAAGACTTAAATATCAACCCATTGTATGACATAAATGGTGTTCTAAATAGATACTCCGTTGGCACACTTCACTACTGAACAATATTCACTGAGAAAACCATCTTTTTTATGTGCATGCAGGGGCAGGAACAGATAAGAAGAAACAAATTGTTGGGGAAAAAAAAAAACAATCAGAAGTTTTGCTTAAGTTTGTCAAACGCTACGCAAACGTGGAAGAAGGTTGCTCCAGTGCTCTGTTCAGATTAAACCAACATTTTTCACCTTCACAAGTGAGGACATTTATGAAAATATTATGTCAAAAAACTGTCTTGCAATCAATACACTTTCCCAGCAGTGAAACACGATGGTAGCAGCATCGTGATGTGGTGATATTTCTCTACAGGAAGGACAGTGGCGAGTAGAAGGATGAATGGAGCTAAGTAAAAGGCAATGCAGGAAAAAAAACTGTTTTAGCAACAAAAGACTTGACACGGTAGTGAAGGTTCACAAGCGCAATCATGACAAACGTCATGCTTGCATTAGAGTACCACAGTCA
The DNA here is from genome assembly GCA_903067095.1 of Girardinus metallicus. NCBI lineage: Eukaryota > Metazoa > Chordata > Actinopteri > Cyprinodontiformes > Poeciliidae > Girardinus > Girardinus metallicus. The sequence goes on along the minus strand of CAEGAE010068614.1, from coordinate 37,918 downwards.
GTCTACACCTAAATGCTAGGGGTTTTTCTCCCTTCGTTTTGGGAGAGCTGTGATCGGCCGATTTTTACATTTGAAGCCGATCTTATACACCGATCTGATCTAGCTTGGCAAAGGTCTAAGAATCAAACACTGTCCTCATTTGCTCTCCGGTGAGAAAGGTTTGTCTGACAGACCGACCCACCAAGTTATGTCTGCATGTTTACAATTAACAATAGTTACCCCACTTTTGCCAACTCTCCAACTTTCTTGCTCTATTGAGCAACATTTCAACCAAAAAAAATTGGTATTGGCCAAAATCGGAATCGGCAGGTTAAGCTTTTTAAAAGATTGGTAATTGGCGATCGACCAGAAAACCGCAATTGACGCACCCCTACTAAACACCATGGAAAATGAATGGTCACTTAAGCGATCGACGAAATCTGGGTGAGCTCGTGCTATTTTGCCAAAAGAAATAAATAAAAAGAGATATACTGGCGAAAAAATTGGATTGCAACGAAATGTTGCTCTACAAAGTTTTCCTACTTTAATTACTAAAAAAAAAAAAAACAAATTCACAAAATATCACGGCTCCGTTTTGTGGCTCTTCTCAACTTTTGAATTACAAACTGAAGCCAGCTGCATCTTGTTGTGGATTAATTTAGTCTGAGCCCTTTTATTATTGAAAACAAGAGGAAATCCCGCACAGACAAGAGGGTTTCCCTTATGTGTAATAATGTTTCAAAACACAGTGCCAGAATGAATCAGGAATGTGATAAACAACGGAAAGGAACAACACACCCGCATGATACTAGTGTGATTAACAGGACTTGGCGAGGCCGAAGAGTTTAGTCAGAGGAGTATAAACCCCAGGGTGCAATGATTTTAGTTCAACACATCATCTGGGTCGCACTGTTATAAATAACTTCTTTTGCAAAACACGCTACTTAGGCCCGCTTTAGAATATTACACACTGGTTCTAGAAGCTGCACGGACCTTCCTACATATTGTTGTTGACTAATGAATCAGAGAAAAGCAGCCAAGATATTCATAAACACAGGAAGCTGTATTGAATCTGAAGGCAAAATCAGTCATGCAGCTATGGAGTCGAGGTCAATGTAATATTGTTGATCATAGGAAGCTTGTCTCAGCTATTAACAATGACAAAAACAAACAGAGGTGGGACGTTTGGAGATGAATGTTGTGGTGCAGGACTTCGACAACCAAAAGGTTTTCCTTTAGCCCGCAATGGGCTTCGAGACATGAAAGAAGTACTTGTAGCTGCCAGCATTCATTTCAATACAGAGGGAAAAAAAAGTCCCAGCCCCACTACCTTTGTTCCTTTGTTTATCTTCTCAAATGTTTTTAAAGACCGCTTGTGCAAATGGTGCAGGTTCTTCATCCAGGGTGCGACTGAAATTTCATAACAACACAAAACACGTATGAAATGAAGATGTGTAGATTAATAGAGCAACAATAGTAGCTGTAGCTGTAGTAGTTAAATATTGACTAATGTATATGACTCCCTCTATGGTTTGGACCAGTGACGTGTGGTCAGGGGAGGCAGGTGAGGCAGAGCCTCACCTGGGATTCCGCATCCTTTCTCTAACTGCGCTGGCTGCCATTCTCTGGGAGCCTGCTCCTCCTGTCTGTACGTCGCCAATAAAATGGCTAAAAAACATTTAATGTATGAACTGATTTTCCATAATTTAGCTTATGTATATAATGTGCAGTGTTTTTTTGTCACCAACTGTGTGCGTAACGTGTTTCGTGTGCTGAGGAGCGATCATAAAGGACAGAACATGTTCGAGGTGAGGCATGCAGTTCTCCTGTCTCATGGCAGGGGGCGCTCATGATCCCAGACATTGTGACTCCACAACTGCAGAGTTAGAGACAGTAACAGAAAAGTCAAGTGCAGCGATATATTTATGGTTTTCTCCTCTTACCACAGCAGTCACTTATTAATAATCGCAAAATAAACATTAAGCCTAAAATCATACTACTGCAACAGACTGAATGTGCTGCTCTTTGTGTGGAAAATGTTTTGAGTGTTTTTTTTTTTGTTTGTTTCATTGTTGTCAGTTGCTATGGCAACGAGCCTGCTCGTAGCTGCGCTGATGCAGAAAGACGTGGTTTTGAGTTGTACTTGACCGGTTTCTCCCTTTGCTGTGGAGCACAGCACGAAGTTAATATCTAAATGTCCAACTTTGATTGAGTTAACGGAATTATTCTACGGCGGCAGCGCGGCTATGCATGACATGTAGAAGAATAGTCTTTTTGCCCTCCAGCGTTGTCCGCATGCGCGACATTTCCTTATGTAAACAATAACATGCTGGGGGTCTATATTTGTAAATCTGACTGATTAAGTCAGTGCCTCACCAGCTATGAACCTCACCGCACGTCACTGGTGTGGACATATGAGAAATGAACCATAATTGAAGAAGTCGATGCAGTGTTTTTGCCTAAAGACACAATCACGCATAACTTTTATGTAATATAAAGTTAACTTTAAATAAATAAAAACGGAAAGTTTCTTAGATGATTCTGTGCTGTCAAGCGCCTTGCTTTGCCTCACGGCATGGAGTTTGGTGACACCTGGTGGTGAAAATACGCAAATGAAAACAGTTCATAGTTAACGGGAAGATGGACAAATGTCCTGATTATTTTTATCACAAGTAGAAGTGTGGGACTGCTTGATGTCATCATATTATGAGCAAACAAAGTGTTGGACTGGAATCAACTCCAAGTTGAACTTGATTGGATTCTTGCCATTCTTTACTCCTCATTTTTGTCCTTTATCTCTTTCTGCATTACTATATGCATTACTATAATTGTTTGCATACAATACAAATAACTGGATCTGAATATTCAAAATAAAATTAATTTCCACTAGTTATTATTAAGGAGAAGCCACACTCCTATATCTGTTAGAAAACATATTAGTAGAAAAGTGACAATTGCAGTTGAATGAATATTCATAATTTTCTTTCTTGTCCTGTTTTCACAGTAGAGAAAAATACATATCCATAGAAGGAAGGATGCAGGTAACTTGTCCCCAATAGAGATAGATAGATAGATAGATAAAGTTGGACCTAATAAGAGATAAAAGAAAATAACTAAAATTAGCTTACCTAAACATGGTCATCTTCAAACTCATCCACCGCCCATATTAAATAAGTCCCGCCTTTCTTTCTTGCTGGCAATAATTATTTGTGCAATTTTTAACTTTTAACCAATCACATTCTCCACCCTCTCAACCGAGACTCTGATTGGCTCGTTCTCCTAACAAGTTTGTCTCTTGACTTGATTTATGTTGTGTTATAGACGTGCTAAACGGGCGTAGCCTTACTTATTACTCATCTTCCCCCTCAAAACACGGTAAGAACACATTTTTGCATGTGCGAGCTGGTATGGGGATTAAAGCTGATTCTCATGCTAACAGATAACTGGATTTATTCACTAAACATCAGAGCGGAGCTGTAGTGTCGGTTTTCTGACTGGCTCCTCAGGTGTCAGCGCCCTCATAGAGTCTGTCCCTCCAAATGTCCCTAGTTAATGGGTTGGGTGCTACACTGCAATCATTTCTCACTTTTGTCAGACTCCCCACTTAATGACAATATTAAAAATATGCTGATGAGGGACTGCACAATATCGTTTCCCAGCGTATGTTAACTTATAAATATGCTGTATCTGCGTTAGAAAGTTGGAAATAAAAGCCCTCATCGCTGAGGAGTCTGGTAGTGTGTAAAAGGGTCAAGTCAGTGATGTGAAAGTTTTGTCATTGCCCTCTCAACTGTTAAGTCCTGGTTAGTGGATTGGGTGTTACAGTGCAATCATTTCACTCAAGAGCTTCTGGAAATCCCATACCACCTATTGACATAGGTAGAGATTTATTACTGGAAAGCATCACAGTAATGCCTCACCCTTGGATTACTTGATAAATGTGTCTCGTTTACACTAAGCAAATGATGAACTGAAGGCATGGTGTGTGAAGGCAACAAGTTTAATCTTAGCTTGCTGACAGAGTTCTAAGTGGACCTGTGTGTATGTTGTTGATTTGCAGATTTACTACAAACTTAATTGTTACCTATTGCCCCAGTAAAGTTGCCTGCTCTCCATTAGCCCCTAACTTGATACTCTTAAATGCACCAATTGTTTTGGCCATAAATGTAACATATCAACATATTTATTTATACGTTTGTTTTAAAATGGTAATTGGTTTTCATCTCTTCACAAGGTAATATGTTAACATGATATTTCAAATGGCTTGAATTTGACAACAGTGCAATTTCTGGAGGTGCCCTTGTTCATTCTTAGCACTTTTCTCCAGAAATATCAGCTTGTTTTTATTGGTCTAGGTAGCACAATGCAGTGTTTTGTTTTTTTTGTTTGTTGTTTTTTACATAATAGTTTTTCAGTCTTAAACTATGTTTGAAGATCTGTTATAAGAACATAAAACAAGACTTGTTTTTTTAAGTTAACTTGCTAGCAGATGTACTTACACACATGGGAGATGACATATAGTAGAGGTTTTCTAACTCTCCTCTATGATATGTCAGACAGAGGTCACTGAGTTTCTGCAGGAACAGCCCTGTAAATTTCCTTCCCGGTCTCTTTTATTACAGTATCTTTCCAATAGCTCGTATTGATTTTCCACTCCGTTTTAGTAACCGTCTCAAATTTCAATGTCTTGTTGAGGGGTTGGGTGTAACACAGCAAACATTTCTCCCGAGGTCTTTATTTAGCATTTCTGGATAACCTATTGGAATTAGGTCAATCAAATGTATAGTTGGCTATCAACGAAATAAGACCTCAAATTTGTAATAGCTGGTAGTTGAGATAATCTTTAAGAATTGATACAGTGTCTAAAATGAAGACCATCTGCAGAAATAGGTGGCATTAGAATAATATTACCTACAAAAAAAACCCTGAAAAGGCATGGTCAGGGAGTCGGCCAAGAGGCTGTCAGCAACTTAGTGGGAGGTAGATAAGTTTCCATCAAGTGCTGGTTGAGTTCAGCATGTGACAACAAGCTTCTGTACTGTCCATGTCCCTTAGCCAAGGAGTAGGGTTGCAAGACTGAGGTCTTTTCATTCAAAGGAAACATTCAGGCTTAGCTAAAGTCTCCTGAATCCTTGTGGAAGAATGTGATGACCTTTTGATATCAAGTTGAAAGTTAATGAACTTAAGCGCAGTGAAAGATGGAAGTGGCACCATCATGATCTGGGGGTTATTTTTTCTCAGATGGAACTGAGTGTTTTTGACCCAAAACCTCAATGAATCTGTTTTAATACTGAATACTTATTAGTTTTTTTTAACCACGACTGAATCCAAACATATTTCCACATCACCAAAAATATGAGCTTCAATGGAACGAAATGTTTTGTTTTGTTTTTTTTCCGAATGCGAGTCACAGTTCAGAACCAACTTGGAATGGAAATCTGTTGCGTCATTTGAAAACCGGTTGATATGATAGGAGAAAATTGTTCAAGGTAAACTACACTGTAAAAAAAAATGTCAGTAATTCACGGTAAAATACAGGCAGCTGCGGTTGCCAGACTTTTACTGTAAATTAGAGAGGTTTTTTTTTACAGTGTAGGTAAAAATTACAAAGTCAGGACAGGGAAGGTTTGATGCTGAGATCTCATTGGTAACTCCTTTAACAACATTTCCACTCTTATTCAAAGGAGTTATAATACAAGTTATTGAACTCTTTTTCTATTTGAACAGGATTTTGTTTTGAAATAGTCTCTCTTGGTCTGATATGTTTTTGCATCACAGAAAACTGGTATTATGACAGCAATATGTACACATTTGAGAGCCAATCTATATAGAAGGTACCGTGCCCAATAAATTATCAACGCATTTGCCTCCATCTTCGCAATATACTTACATTTATCCTTTTAATATTTTGTTTTTACTCAGATTGTTGGATAACTAAACATGTTAATTGATATTGATCAAAGCAGATTTCAAATGAGTAAATTTGAAGTCTCCAATGTAAAAAAAATCCCGTATCAGAAAATACACAGAAAACAACCACATTGCGGAATTTCTGAGAAATGCTTCACGTGACAGCAGCAGCCCTGCTACGTCCTCGTAACTATGTGGTGTCATCTGTCTAGCTGTGTCATCTGTCTAGGCCGGTCCTCGGATGTCAGCTCTCTGTAACAAACTTTCCCGTCAAACTTTCATCTCCTCCTTGACAGATTGGGTGTGACACTGCCACCATTTCTTTATTTTTTTTTAGAACCACTATTAGGCTCATTGACATTCAGTTTGAAATGGTTTAGAAATTTTAAAAAATACACACATAAAAAAAATGTAAGTTTGTAGTTAGTTTGTAACACATTCTTCTAATATCATGGTAATGCTGAAAAGTAATTGTTTTACGATAGAATTCGCGCTTCTAGTGAGATTTTATTTTTATAGCTTTGGTCAGACGTTTACACTCATCCATGAACTGACATGAGTCACAAATTAATTTTCTGTTTTTAGTGATTCTTTTGAACAATTTTTTGGATTTTCGACTCTATAATTTGATCTTTCAAAACCAGAACAAGAACTTAATGCACAAGGTTGGAGTAGAAAAAAATCCACCTTAGAATTCAATACTATAGGCCCAGTTGTAATGTTTAAACATTTTCTGTTGTTGTATAATCATTCTGCAGTTCACATCTATTTATACAAGTCCAAAACAAATAAAACTGCATGTTAGGTTTCTGTCTGATTTTTATGTACAATTAAAAATTTGCTTGTTTTCATCAAAACTCTTGCTAAATAATTTTTTCTTGTCTCCCTAAGGCGAAAGCTGTGTAAAATACAAATATGGAGAAACTATCAAGGTATAAATTTTATTATCAGTAACCCGGCTCCATACTCCACATTATCATGATGTATCAGGTGTAAATTCCTGTTCTTCTTTGTGTTTCAACAAGTTCGGCTGATCTCTCGGAGATGTTACTCGCGGGTACCAAGGAGTCCCACACCAAAACCGAGATCTCCCAGCTGGGCAGAGACTTCTACAAAGGGATCGTCAAAAAGGACGTCCTTAAGGTTTGCTTCCAAAGCATTTCAAACTGCTGTTGTATGAAATCCTTTCCAAACATTTTCATGATGCTGATTTATAAGGAACCATAGTTATTGAGAAGGTTCTGCTGTTTGTCTCCAAAACAGCTCTGGCTCATTAATTCAGGGAAAGTGAAGTCTGTGCTTGATTCTAGAGGAGTCCTTAAGCATCTGGTATTTAGATCTTAGCTTTGGAATGGGCATGCCACAACTACCCCACCACATTAATTTATACTTGAATAGTTTCAATGCCATAGGAACACTTTGGATCCTCAGTAGGATTTATATTTTTGGCTTAAGCCAGGGTTCCTCCTCACATTCTCACTGTGAATGTCCTAGAATATTTGCGTCTGTATGCATTAGGGGTTCACCGATTGCAGCCTTCTGGCCAGTCGCCAGTCTGCCGATACTGATTTTTGGTATCGGCAGGTCAGGCTGTTGTTTTTATATAACTGACTCTGCCAGGTGTTATAACGTCACAATAGAATGTTCCAGATTTATTTTATTGTAAAACACTGACAATTAAAAACTACTAAACTAACTGAATTAAGACAATCAGTTCCTCTAGTCAGTTTTCACACAGAGCAAAAGGGGACAGTGGCTGATTTTCAGACCTTCGCAGAGGTAGATAAGATTGGTGGGTAAGATTGATCGGCTTCACGTGTAAATATTACCTGATCGGTGATCACTCAAAAGTAGGGAGGGTAGGTTTAGGGTTAACTGATTGATGCCCCCTAGTATTCAGTCTGCCAGGGTGTAAAATAAAACATTTTGAACTTACATTTTGTCAGAAGCTGTGAAAAAAGTAATGGAGGGGAAATGATACATTGTAGAGCATACAGGGCATCTCTTTAACTCCCTTTCAGTCAGCACTTTTACTGCTGTTGCCTCTGCAGGTCTTTTCGTTGTATGTCCTAAATGAGCTCCGTCAGATTGGAGGGCAAGCATCTGTGAGCTGCGATTTTCAAGTCTTAGCAAACATTCCCAGTTGGATTTAGGCCCAGACCTTTACTGGGTCATTTTGACCTACCAGTACGCTTTGATCTAAACCACTCTGTTGTTGCTCTGGTTGTATTTTTATGGCTGTTGTTTGCTGCTGCAAAGAGAAAGTCCATCCATTCTTCCAGCCTAGTGTTATTCAGTATTTGTCTTCTCATCAGCTCTGAGTAACCTTCGTGTCCTTACATTAAAAAAAGGCTTACTTGCTGCATGACGCTGCTTTCTCCATGTTTCAGCTGGTGGATGGTGTATTCAGGATGGTGCACACGTTTAGTTTTCAACCTCACAAAAGGCTGAATATTGGTCTCATTTAACCTGAGCACTTTCTTCTAGATGTTTGCTGTGCCTCTTCCTCATTGTAATTACTTGTTTTACATTTTTCAGTATGCAAGAAAACCCAGCAATCTCCTGAAATATTAGTCAACCTCTTGTCTTGTCCTTGAAAGGTCTGGTCTTGGTCTTAGTCTTGAAAGAACCGGAGTAAACACCCCATGCCTGGTTTGCAGTTGTACTAGGTCTTCCCGTTTCCAGAGAACTGTTCTTAGGATATTGTTTGTAACCTAAAACGATACTTTCTCTTCCACTGTTGTCAAATCTGAATGAACTACAGTGAAGTTTCTGGTTGTATTGGACTAAATTGTGAAAAAGTATAACGTATGAATAGTTGTGTAAGGTGCAATATGTCTCCTGATTGTCTTTTGCGACTTGATTGGGAAATCTGGTATTGCTGGCTATGTTGCTCATCAAAAGCAAGGCAGGCTGCAAACGCAATATTAATGTAAACCATGCTTTTTAATTTAGGGTCTCACTTTGGTGACAGTGTAAAAGATTCTGGAAACCATCATCAAGCTCGTCTTAGTAAGCCGTAGCTGGAATTTCAGAAAGATTATAGCAAAGGTCTTCATTCATCTCTAACTTACTTTCCTTTTTACTTCTTCTCATGTGATCAGAAAGGCATAGAGGCTCTGTACTTCATCTATTCGGCCATGGAGGATGAGCTTGAGAGGAACAAAGACCATCCTTACATCACTCCCATCTATTTTCCTACGGAGCTTTACCGCCGCGAAGCCCTGGCCCAGGACCTGCAGTACTTTTATGGAGCGGACTGGGAGAACCTGGTGAGCAGGAGACACACAGCTTTCATATTACGCTAGAGACAGAGTTAGCTTCTTCTGGTGCTTGTGTGCTAATAGTGTGTTTCACTGGGCTTTAGTACACATATAGTGTTGATTTAGTAGATTCATTATTTAAAACAGAACATACAACCCCAGTTCCAGTGAAGTTGGGATGCTGTGTAAAACATAAATAAGACAGAATACAACGATTTCCAAATTATTTTCAATCTATGTTCAATTGAATTCACTAAAAAGACAAGATATCTCACGTTTCAAAGGGAAAACTCTATTCAGTTTTTGCACTTATTCACTCATTTTGAATTTGGTGCAAAAATCACTTGTTTGGAACATTTTACAGGTGAACTGGTTAATTGTAAACTGGAGAGTGTCATGATTACGTACAAGAGGGAGCAAGCAAGGACCAGGCGAGGTTCACCACTTTGTGAACAATTGCATGAGCAAGTAGCCCAACAGTTTAGGAACGACATTTCTAATTTTTCCCATTTCATCATCTAAAGTCCATAATATCATTAAAAGAGTCAGAGAATCTGGAGAAATTTCTTCAAGCAAGCAGCAAGGTCAAAAAGCATCAATTGGCTGTGAGCTTTGATCCCTCAGGTGTCACTACGTTAAAACTGACATCATTTTGTAACGGATATTACCACATGGACTCAGGAATACTTCAGAAAACCACTGTCAGTGAACACAGTTCATCGCTATATCTACAGGTTCAAGTTAAAACTCTACAATGCAAGGCAAAAGCCATATCTATCAGCAACAACCAGAAACACTGCTAGCTTTTTTGGGTCAAATCTTATGTGATATGGACTGACCCAAAGTGGAAAAGCGTCCTGTGGTTTGATGAGTCCACGTTTCAAAAGGTTCTTGGAAATCGTCGTGTCCTCCTGACCAAAGAGGAAAAGGACTGTCCAGATTTTTATTAGCGCAAAGTTCAAAAGCCAGCACCTGTGATAGTAAGGGGGTGTGTCAGTGCTCATGGCATGTGGTGAAAGGGACACACAGGTTTTGGAGCAACATATGCTGCCATCCAAGCAACGTCTTTTTCAGGGACGTCCCAGCTCATTCCAGCAAGATAATGCCAAGCCGCATTCTGCAACAACAGCTTGGCTTAGCACTAGAAGAGTGCAGGTACTAGACTGGCTACCCGCAGTCCAGACCTGTCTCCCATTGAAAATGTGTGGTACATTATGTAAATAGGACAATAGAAACCCAGAACTGTTGCTGACGTTGTACATCAAGCAAGAATGGGAAAGCTTTCGACCTTTAAAGCTCCATCAATGAGTGATCTCAGGTCCATATACTTATTGAGTGTTCTTAAAAGGAAAGGTGATGTAACACAGACGTAAACGTGACCCTGTCCTAACTTTTTTTGAACATGTTGCAGGCATCAAAATACAAATAAGTTAGTATTTGCAAAAAAACAAAACAGGTATACATAAAAATCTGGTCTTTGTTCTTGATATCAGCTCATCATACAAGTTCTGAAATGGAATAAAAAACTGATTTTTCTGCGTCAGATAAGCCCATCCCCAGCCACGACGCTTTGGGTGAAACGCATTCACGAAGTGGGGAAGAAAGACCCGGGGATGTTGGTGGCCCACTGCTATGTTCGCTACATCGGAGACCTGTCAGGTGGACACCTCCTCAACAACGTGGCCAAGAAGGTCCTGAGGCTCCCTGCGACGGGGGAGGGTCTCCGATTCTACCAGTTTGAGGGAATCACCAGCCACAAGGGCTTCAAGCAGCTTTACCGAAGCAAGCTGAACGAGGTGGACGTGGAGATGGAGACCAAACTGAGCATTGTGGATGAGGCCATCAGGGCCTATGACTACTCATTGCTGGTGAGTGAGTGAGCGTGAAGCCTGTTAGCAAATTTATTGAGGGAAAAACATAAATGTGACACAGCTATTTTTGAAGTAGGATATCATAGAGATATGAATAAAATAAAATAAAAAAAAAAAAACATGTATTTATAGGTCATTGCAGAGCTTGAAGAAATTGGAAAGACCAGCAAAGGGGAAGCTACAGGCTTCGGACACAGTCATGCAGGTGCCATGGGAGGTGAGGGCAAGTGTCCGTTCTCTTCAGGTAACGCAGGTAAGAGATTTAGTGTCAATCTAGTACCTCATATGTCTGGCTATTGCTATTAAAAATAAAATAGAAGTCAGGTCAAGTTTATTTGTATAGCACATTTCAGCAACAAGACAGTTCAAAGTGCTTTACATATAAGAACATCGAAAACAAGCAATAAACATCAAAATCACCAAGCAAATATACACTAGATACGTTGATGAATGCCCCACTACCCAATCAAAGGCAACTCTAGACTGTTGGGTTTTAGCCTCGATTTAAAGGAACTCAGTGTTTCGACATCTTAGCAGTTTTCTGGAAGTTTGTTCCAGATCAGAGCATAGAAGCTGAATTCTCCTTCTCCACATTTGGTTCTGGTTCTGGAGATGCAGAGTAGTCCAGAACCAGAACCTAAGAGTCTGGAAGGCTGATACAACAACGACAGATCTTTAATGCATTTTGGTGCTGGGCCACTGACATTACCCCCTCAATGTTTCATAAAGAGGGAAAAAAAGAGAGAATATCAAGATAATAGCAGTAATATGTCAATTTACTGACTGAGCAGTTGCTCTGTTGCATTGTCTGAAGCTGAAAATTAAAAGTCGTCCTGGTTTCAATGTTTTGAAGACATGCCTGTAGCGTACTACCTACTGTAATTACGTTTATTTGTTAGAATAAATAAAGTTGGTCGTCATAAGCACAACATTGAAAATGCATCCCAAGCTGTCTGATAATGTCACCAAGTCAAAGCATAAAAAATAAATAGAATTAGCCCAAGCTCTGAACCCTGCGGTACTCCACAAGTAACCCCACTGTTCCCGATGACTGCACCTGCTTCCTTCTACTTAATCTCATATCTTAACCTATTGAACTCTGACCTTCATCTCCTGCTTCTCTATGTACAGCTGCCAGCGAGAGCGCCACCTACCTCAGCCATATACCGAATCAGCTGGCTGTTGCTGCCGTGGTTGCCATCCTTGCTGGCTTTACAGCGTGGTATGCTCTGAGAGCTCCTTGAGGGAAGAACTTGTTGACATTTCATTGCAAATGGAGCCCAGCTGCATTAATGTAGTGTTGGCACTTGATTAGCACTTTTAGGGCAGTTTTTTTAGGTCCACCTCAAGGACCTTCATTATTGTGGATCATACATAACTTGGCTTCCAGTATTGCAGTTAGGAATGAGGAAGCTTTTCTGATGTTGTGCATGTTGTGTAAGAATTAAAATGCTTGCATCATGTATCATATATGCCTGCAAACAGTGTTTAGAGAAGCTTCATCCTCCAAAGAACATTGAAACACTGAAGCCTCTAGCAAGGAGACTAGTTTTGTTTTATATCAATATACAAAGAGCTTTTGAGGCTGTCTGAAGATGCTCTGTACAAATGTGTATTTGTTAAACAATAAAAACTTTAAATGTCACAACAATTGTTCCTGGATTTTTATCGCAAACATACAGTACAACGTTCTCTTATAGGTGGGAGGCTTCAGATAAATTCTAAATGCATCTTTTAAAACTCCTGTTAGCCTTTTCCTCCTTTAAGTTGCAAAACAGACTGGAATGGAGACTCAGCAGTGAAGCTTTCAACAGTAAGAAGGGACAGAGCAGGATGGACTTTATGATGAAACTGAGGTCCTTCAGTGTTTGCAGCAAAATGCTGCAAATCGTTGATGGGTTTGTTATTGAGAGAGTCAACTCTTCTGCTGTAATGAGCAGCATCAGAACCAGAGACCTTAAAAGGCTCAACAACCTGACAAAGAAGGCTGGAGATTTATGGAGCAACAGAGGAGAAACTTGGATAATATGACTTACAAAATGTCCTTCATGATCAGTAAAGTATTTCTGAATTAAATCATTATAAATTATGTAACATGCAGAGTATTTTAAGATTCTAATTTGCTCTTAAAGTTTTTACCATGGCTGACTGGCTTTAGTTGTACATATAGACATGTTTCAGAAATCCAGAAAATTTGCAAAAAGAACCCTTTCACTGGCATGTTTAAGATATTTTCCAGAAACCTGGACGGAGCTGCCAAATTTATTTACTGTGGGTTTGTCAATGGCAGCTCACTGGGTCTGAAAAAGTTCATCTTCAGAAAAAGTGTATTCAACTTCTTTATTTTTGCACACTTAAGAAGATCAAAATAATATTTTCTACACTTGTTACTCCATTTGTATTAGCTAATGGTGACATTTTACCATTATTCATTCCATACATTCATTCTCCAAACTTATATAGGTGGAAACGCCACTCACAATATGGCGGACACGCCGGCGAGGCAACAAAGTGATACGTCGTGTCATCGAAACTTCTTCGCTGAAACTCATGATTGGTGTAGCTTTTAACCAATCGTCTTCTTCCTTCTCCTCGAGTGGCAGGCTGCGCGCTGAGAAGGTAAACAAAGCTTCTCTATTTCATATTTTCTGCAAAACACTCTAGGGCGAATTTCACGTGTTGGGGTGTTAATGAATAAAAGTTCCTTGTTGCACAGTTTTCATATTAACAGACTTATTAATGTGCTCTCAACATGACGTCCAGTGACAGTTTTGTAACTGTCCCCCAAATGCCAGGTGCTGGTCATGTAATGCCCACTACACTGCAACAGTTTAACACAATACTGAAGGAATGCCAAACAAACGATATTATCACACATGTATTCTATAGAAACAACACAATAATTTACCACAGCTTATAGAAACCTGAATAAACTGCAGCCATGTAAAACGACACTCAGGAGTTCCTTTACCGTAATACACCAACAACAGCGGATCTAATTTTTAACCTAAAGCCAGCTGGTTGTAAGTGTCTGCTCACTTGACTGCAGTAGCATGTAATGGGTAGAGGTAGCGTAAGATGTCCTAGAGTTACTTGAGCACAATTTGACTGTTCTGTAATTCAAACTTTAGAGTAGTGAAATCACACATTTCAGTGTTATATTATTATATTCCTGCCTCAATAAGGTGGCAACTCTGAAAACCGGAAAAGATGGATAGCAATTCAATCTCTGAACCCAAATCCAATGGAGTGAAGAAAGGAGGAGCCAGGATCATTGTGGATGACAATGATGAGGGTCTTAGGTAAAGACCTGACGGGGCCTTTCATCTGAAATACCTACACTATGGTGAGATGTTTGAAGTGTTAATTATTTCTCTGTGGTTCAAGTCCAACCGACCTGTCTGAGATGTTAGCCGAGGGCACCAAGGACTCCCATGATCGAGCAGAGAACTGTCAGTTCGTCAAGGATTTCCTCAGGGGTCGCATCATCAGGGATGTGTTTAAGGTTGGTGTAAAAAGTACACATACTTGACATGTTCAAAATACACAGGGCCCTGTGATTGAAAATGGTTGTACTTTCCTTTATAACCTTATCCGGGTTTTTTTTTCTTTTTACCACTTCTGCATATATAATTATTTGCATTTCAGATACAGAACCTATTAAAACTGTCATTGCATACAGTTGTTCTGAGCTATGTGCAAGTTTAAATACCTCAAGCTCCATCAAACTGGTTTACCAAACAAACATGGAGGTCAGTTTTCAAACATCTGAGTTTTGGAAACTCAGCCGTTTTGGTTCATTTAGGGAGGTGTGAATGCGCAATCAAACTCTGGTCCGCCTTCACACCTAGGTCTCGGTTCGGTTGAAATGAACTGTGGTGCGGTTCAATAGCGGACTGGAGACTTGCTTTTGGTCTCGGAAGCATTGTGGGTAAATACAATCAAAATAATTGCGCAAGTCTCGTGCTAGCAGGAGAAATTGGTCGTGGTTTTTTACCAAAGACGAAAGAGAAATCCTACAAGCGCTAAAATCTGATACCGCTCCATTTTTGTTTATGTTCTGTGAAGAATGAGGTTGCGCTTATGTCTTTTTTAGAGGTTTTTTTGTCATTTCCTTCAGGGTTTTCGATATCATAGGCCATGGGGTGAACAAGTTTTTCAAGAGTTTAGATAATTTGTCACAATGCAGTGTGAAAGTGAACCATACCACTTTCAACGTAGTAATTTTGGTCCTCAGTCCAACCTGATAGTCCAACAGACTATCACGTATGAAAACACACAGAGTTCAAAAAGCAATTGTGCGCTTCTTTTTTCTCTCTTTACTTTCAATCAGAGAGGCACAGCAGCTTTGTACTTCGTCTATTCAGCAATTGAGGAGGAGATAGAGAAGAATAAGGATCACCCTCACATCGCTCCCATCTATTTTCCTGCAGAGTTGCACCGTTGCGAGGCCCTGGCCCGGGACCTGCGGTATTTTTATGGAGCAGACTGGGAGAGCCAAGTGAGCACAAAGCACAGTTATAGTTTACTCTCTATGTAGTTTGTCGCATTGTTTTCATTAAAGGAACGTTAATTCTCTGCAACAAATTGTGTTGCTATCAGGAAGCTCTGACCAGTAAAAAGCAAACTTGCCATGGCGGCATTCTCTCCGGCAGATCAGCCTCTCTGCAGGCACCAAGCCTTACGTGGATCGGATCCACGAGGTGGGAGAGGCAGACCCGGTTCTGTTGGTGGCCCATTCCTACACCCGCTACATGGGGGATCTCTCAGGAGGACAGATCCTGAAGAAAGTGGCCCAAAGGGCTCTGAAGCTGCCTGCATCGGGAGAGGGTCTGAACTTCTACCAGTTTGAAGGAATCACCAGCCACAGGGGCTTCAAACAGCTTTACCGCAGCAGGATAAATGAGCTGGAGCTGGACCTGGAGGCCAAACGGAGGATTGTAGATGAGTCCAATAGGGCGTTTGGATTCAACATGATGGTGGGTGAGCGGGATGGTTCCCATAAAGCTGTAACTAGAAGGCTGAAGTTAACGTGGGGATTATTAATTCTTTAATCAGGTCTTCTCAGAGCTTGAGGAAATTGGAAACGCCATCAAAGAGGAAGTCCAAGAGGAAGGCTTTGGGCATGGTCATGCAGAGCTCATTCAAGAGGATGATTTCAACAAGTGCCCGCACTATGCAGCTAAAATGGGTAAGATGCCTTTGCTGTTCTTTAGTGTAAATTGATAAGACAGCCCAATAGAAATCACCACACAGTTATCAGCCTTGAATAAACATCACTTCAGTTGAAGCAGTTTGTTTCCTGCAATTTATTGTGCAGTGTAACTGTTTTGAAATGATTAGCCAGTCCTCATAGCTAAAGCCTTGTGAAAAATGTGATACCGCAAACTATTTTCAAAGTACAACAATCGTTTTTATGTGATAGAACAGCAAAAAAATAAAGCAGCACATAAAAACAAAACAGAGAAAGAAAAATGTAATTTTTGCATCATTTTAAATGAAAATCTAAATAGTTTGCAGTTCATCTATTTAGCCCCCTTTATTCTAAAAGTCCATAAAACAAAGGACACAATTGATTTGATTTCAGTCATTTTGAAGTTCTGCATAAATATGGAAAAACAAAATATGAGTCTTCAAAACAGTTGTATTTCCAAGCTGTACTTTCTATCTCATTGTCTTAAATGTTTACATTCCTTAATTTTTATCGTACCTCCATTTCCTGTTTGCTTTGGTTTTTATCTGCTTGTGTTCTAACTTTCTTCCTTCGTTTCTCATTTTCTTCATTGTTTTGTTCCTGCCAATATCTTCTGTGTCCTCCCCTCTTGTTCTTCATTTTTTTCCTTCTTTTCTTTCCGTGCCCATATTTTTGGCACATATTTTTTTATTTTTGTCATTTATTTGTTCCCTTCTTCAGTCCACCACACTATGGCTTACGTTCCTTTTTAACTTTTGTTCCATCTTCCCTTCCTTGTCTTCCCTCCTCTTTTTTACGTCCTTCCTTGTGTTCTGCCATTCCTTCTGTCCTTGTTCCACACATACTTGAAACTTGACCCCCGTAAAAATATCTTACATTTTCAAATGGCTTCAATGTAACTCTGAATTCTCAAAAGTGTCTACAGATGTCCTCATGTTTTATAGCAAATGTGCAGGAACCCTGCTTTTATACATTCAAAAGTGAATGTTTTTGTAGAAAGTTAACACTGCTATCACTGAACACACCATCTCCAGGGTAAAATGCGATGGCAGCATCATGCTGTGGAGATGGAAAAGTTAAAGGGGTATTGAATGTTGACAAGACAGTGTAAAGTACTAAACAATGTGTGTGTCTGTGGTTTATTCCTCCTCGATGCAGATTAGATTTATTGTACGACCAAATGTTGAAGTGATGTGGGATGACTAAAACAGTCGTTTCATTTATTGCTTGGTGGAAGAACTATTATATAAACAGTTCTTCTTCTCTATTTACTTGACATTTTTGAACTGTCCGTTCTTCCCCCTCTCCCCTGTACAGCTGCAAATGGGAATCCAACCTATGCGTTCCAGTTAGCCAAGACGCTTCTGGGTCATCTGCCCTGCCAGGTGGCGCTGGCTGCCTGGGTTGCCATCTTTGCTGGCTTTACGGCCTGGTACCTTCTGTAAGCTCAGGCAACTTTCTTCAGTCTTTAAAAACAGTTCAGGATAAAATGGCTGTTTAAACCATGCTAAATGTAGTTGTGTGAACTCAAGTTATTTTTTTGTTTTGTTTTTTTGAGCGACGTCACTTGTAGGACTGGAGTTAGTCTAAGAAGATATTACACGTCGCGTGACAGTGAGATCTTCCTCCATGGTGCTTTGCTTTTTTTAGAGCCCTTATTCTGTGGGCATACAGTTATGAGAAACTTTGTCATCTAAAGAAAAGCCAAAAGTTTAAACTTGTGACATATCATCCAAAATCATAAACTGTATTCAGTGTAAACTAATTGTAGAATAATGGAGAGTGTTGCGTTGTTTTTAAAAAATGCTCTGTGCAAATGTGTGTGCATGTGTAAAAGTAAAAATCCTTAAATGCCACTGCAGCGGCTCCTGGATAATATTTACAGTTCATTTCAAATGAAAGAAAACACTCAGATCTTCCTTCACACAATGAAAGCAGACAGAATATATGAAAACATTCAAAAGATACAGAAAGTAAAAGAAAGCTTTCCTGTTTTTTTTTTGTTTTTTTTTTTTTTTGCGTTGCACAGTCAGGAGCAAATAAAGTTGCAACTTTTCAGTCAGCAGATATAAGCGCTTCACCTGACGCAACTTAATGATTTAGCTCCTTCGAGGCACCAGGGGGCGCTGTTTGCCCACATTTAGACTACTTGAACAAGAGAGGGGAAAAGCACGAATTAGATCCTGCTGGACTGATATAGAAATACCCCCACGAGTCAGTGTGTGTTTCTGTATCATGTTAAAAACGTTGCATCCACTCAGTATTTTGCTATTGCAATATTACACACAATAACTTTGCAATGAGGATTGCATTTTGATACATTGTGCTGCTCTACCTGAGGCCGAGTCCAATTGCTGTTATTATTCTAATGAATGCAAGACTTTGTTGAGGTTATTTTTTTATTTTATGGAAATAAAAACATACACACTATTTCTTAAAAATGATGAGAGACTGATGGGGATTTGAAAATCCCCAAGAATTTTCATCTTTATACAATTTATTTTCAATAACAGTGCAAACAATATGCGTGATTGTACATTTATTCCATTTTCATCAGTTCAGTCTTACTGTCCTATCGCTTATGCAAGCAACTATTGAAAACTTCCGAAAACTTTCTCAAAGCCTTGTTTATCCACGACCCGTCCAAAACGAGTGGAGAAATAAAATGTGTCTGGACTGCTGTATCGCTTCAGTTTCAGTATAGTCTCACTAGCAGAGTCTCCAGTATCCGCAATGGTCATAACATCTGACACAGGGAGGTAGATGTCTTGACGCTTGCCCCAGAAGGTGAGGTGAGAAACTTTGAGCGTGGTTAGGGATGGGTCCAGGTACATCATTCCCACAACTCTTCTGAAGAAGAGACTGGCAGTGTAGAGCATGCAACCAGCAAAAAGCGCAATCCCAGTTGAGTAGCTGACTAGAAATAGGGAGACAATTCCTTGGAAGTAGAGGAAGTACACCGGGGGCAAGAGGACCAACGTGACTGCAGTCTGAAACAGCTTGAGCCTGGACACAGCTCTCAGGAGCCTAATATGAGGCAGGGTGTAAATCATAGAGTATTTCTGTGTTGATAGGTCAGAGCATCTGACCAGGGTTGTGATTTTTGGCGAGAGGAACGGAGTGTGACCTGAATGAGGCTGAAAACAGCCCGAGAACAGAAATGGTCTTCTGGTGCAGGTCAGGGCCCGAGAGGTGAACCTGGTCAGAAATATCGGTCTGATCTGTGGGAAAGAAACATTTATTAGAAGAAGAAGAAAAAAAACAACAACTGTGTAGCCCAATTGTGAAAAATGCCCGATTTCAAGCAAAACCTTCTCAAATGCACAATAATCCTTGATGAAACCAAGGCTGTTTTTTTTATTTAACTCTCTAAACCTTCACGGGGAAATTACTTGTTTTACTTGACTGTCAACATGGACTCATTTTACGTTATGGTCTACAAATATTAAGACAAGAGCTAGAAAAATTATGAAGTACTTGGTAGAAAGGCAAACTTTTATGCAAGCTGCACTTGTAATTATGAATGAGATGCTAACCTGAAGCTAGCTAATAAACTGGATTTTACTTTTCGTTGCTAATTAAATCAAATAATCTTATTAAAATAATATAAATGTCTCACCATGAGGCTCATCACGACTGACGAGTGTAGATTTTTTTAAAGAAAAAAGAAAATGAAAACAAAAGGAGAAGTGACCAAAGTCAACCTGAGTAAGCTAGGAGCATGCTAATATGAAGCTAACCTACTGACCGACCCGGAAGAGCTTAACAAAACAAGCCGTCCTTGATTATCCAAATATTTTTCCCCCTGTATGGTCCCGTGTAAAGACATAAAGTCAAAAATGTATTCGACGTTATCTGCTTCATTACTGCTGCCTTTATTCCCTATATAAAATAACATAACCGGCTAGCGCGGGTAGCACGGAACTGCTAGACGGACATATCCGCTGGGAGGTGCAACCTGAAAGTGTTCCGCTTGTCCGTCCAACCGGGTTAAATGTCCCACCGGCTGTCTGCGGGCATTTACATCGCTCTAAATCTTGTAATGAACCTTTCTAAAATGCTATACCGTATGAGTGGAATATAGTCCTGCGTCAAGCCGTGTTTTAGCAAAATGACCGCTGCAGGACAATAAATGTCACATTCAAGGGCGACTTTGCCTCTGCAGTTTGAAGGTAATTCCTGCTTTCCGACTCGAAACTCAGAGGACACGAAAAAGGAGAACCACCATGCTTCAGCTGGGAGATGAAGTCACCCTCTACTCCCTGCTCTTCCTGTTGGTCCTGCTGGGAACCCGGAGCCCCTTGTGGTCCACCGCCCTCACGACCTCCCTCTATCTGTTTGTAGCCATGTTCAAGTTCCCGCAGTTGGCGACCAGCAGGGCACGGCAGGTGCTGAACCCAGTTGCGGGAAAGGCATCCGCGGTCGCTCACCGAGGCGGTGGACACGACGCCCCGGAGAACACGATAGCAGCCATACGGGAGGTGAGAGTCATTGCCAAAGAAGAACAGGGCTCTCCACTTACCTCTAGTCTGGGAAGGAATTTATTTGGAAAAACTCCGCTAATTACATGTGTGGTCTCACTGGGTTTTATTTACGAGTATCGGAGTGAAGAGGGCTCACTGGAATGTTTTGTAATACAATCATTCACTGCAGATTTTATATCTGTCGTTTGACACAATTTGTTTCATTTTGCAACTTATAGTTATATAGTTCTTTCTAGATACGAACTTACTTCCCTTTTATTTATAAAATAATGTTTTTCCCAAACTTCTCAGTTTTAACCAACTTGGTCAACAAAACTGGAAGTGAGCTGAACTTTTTTTATTATTATTTTGTTATCGCAGATAAACATATTAAAATATGTTGGACAGTATAGATTGAATCAAACATATTTATTTGTCGCATGTTCTTGAGGTTTTTTCCATTACCTTAAACTTGTTCTCCAAACTTGTTTTGCAAGTATGACTTCAGAAAAAAAAAA
This sequence comes from Girardinus metallicus, assembly GCA_903067095.1. Taxonomy (NCBI): domain Eukaryota; kingdom Metazoa; phylum Chordata; class Actinopteri; order Cyprinodontiformes; family Poeciliidae; genus Girardinus; species Girardinus metallicus. The sequence continues at coordinate 16,720 of CAEGAE010068614.1, read as the reverse complement.
AAAAAAAAAAAAAAGTCTATTCATTCTTTAGTTTGACTTTTCACCTCAAGTGAAAAACAAATCTGTAAAAATTAAACCTCAAATTCCAAGTTCAGGATATGTTTCATTGTCCTTGTAAACAAATTTAACAGCAGAACAATTAAATTTGCTGTTCAATTGGACATGGTGACCCAATATTGGAGCTCACATTTGAAGTACCGTTTTAGTGACTGGGCTTCTTTTCATCTGCAAAAATGTATCAAACTAAGAAAAAGATGAGGAGCTTATCAAGGGGGGACAACAAGGCCCCAAAATTGCTGATTGGACTGAACTTTATCAGCGACTGCTTCTCTCAACAAAGTCCAATGTGTCCAGACGACTTTATCTGGTCAATTATAGAGCTTGTTGCTTAGCAACAGCATGTATTACCAATCTCGTACTCGACTTAATACGTCTGATAATTGTGGACCAAATGTCTCTTTGCGACACTACAGTAAAAACAGTTTGTACTTTCAATCATCCGCGCCTGATCCCTAAATAAAAGGTCCCGTACGTTCTGACGCAACAGTGACACCTAGTGGCTCAACTCGTCTACTACACGTAACTTAAAACAGTTTTCAGTAGAGATCAGCCTCGTCAGCGCCGCCGCTGGTTGTTATAACGTCGCTCTTTCAAAGGATTTTGTAGCCTGTTAAATAAACTTAACTAAATAAAATAACTTTTTCAATTAGTTTTGTCATGTTTTCTTTTTAAGATTTTTTTTGAGGCTCTAGTGGCCTTTATTTGAAAGTAGCTTGACAGGAAATTAGGGATTGAGAGAGGGAGAAGACATGCGGCAAATGTCGCCAGGCCCCTGCGACTACCGGCATGAGGACTAAAGCCTCCATATGTGGGTTGTGCTTTGCACCTGCGCCACCACAGCACCCCCTCATGTTTTCTTTTCTGAGAAATTATTTCTGTTTGAATGTATGCATGTCTTCCTCTGCGTACAGGCGAGCAGGAATGGTGCGACTGGTGTCGAGTTGGACTTGGGGTTCTCTGGAGATGGGATCCCCATCCTCATGCATGATGACACCGTGGATCGGACCACCAACGGTTCGGGCCCACTCAACAAGATGAGCTTCTCTGAGCTGTGCAAACTAGATGCATCTGCTAAACATCGATTCAGGTGAGAAACGGACAGAACAGAACGCGGAAGAATCTAAACTCCTGTGCACATGTCTGTCATGCTGTTGGGTAACCAAATGATCAAATGATTGAATTCAACGTACTCCTGTTGCATCAGTGCAGACACAATGTAGCAATTATTTTATAAAATACACGTGTTATTGGGAGATGAATACAAAGGCATTGTTTTGGTCATTAGCTAATCAGAACACAACTCCTTGTTTCCAAAGCCTGACTTATGAATGAGCTCTGCTTTTCTCACTAGGTCCAAGTTTGGTGGTGAGAAGATCCCAACCCTGGAAGAGGCGGTGAAGGAATGCATCAAGCTGAAGCTCACCATCTACTTTGATGTCAAAGGTCATCCAGATGAGGTGCAGCCAACAAAACTAACAAAACAGAGTTGATGATGCGCAGCCAGTCAGCTGGTTTTATTGATTTACATCCAGGTGAACGTGCAAAAGGATGTTAGGCCTTTCCTCTGCGCTGCAGAAATATCCCTACCTCTCTCGAACGCTTCCACATTCGGTCACTGCAGTTTACATTACTGGAATGTTTTGCGTAACGGATTGAAGTAAAGTGGAAAGAATAGTTCTATACTTCTTTGTATCACTTTTGTAAGGCACTGTAACACGAGGTCCAACGATGGAGACAATGATTGAAATGAAATCTTTATTAAAAACAAATACAGATCTAAAGGCTTCATCAGAACAACATGGAATAAGAGGATAGTTAGTGATAAATGGGTGCAGATATGACACAAATACAGCTTTTTCTTCAACAACATTTAAATATACTATAATTGCTTGTATAGAGCAATAAAGATAAAATTAAAGAAGCTTATTGAATCGTGTCACAGTTGAGTTTTGAATTATTACTGAAGGTGTTAAATTTGTTTTTTGTTTTTTTTTAAAAAAAGGAAAATCATTTGAAGTGATTTTTCATTATTATTATTATTTTCAAGTGTGAGAGAGATGCACATGTGTTCGGCCAGACGGCTCTGTGTTCCCAGCTTGTATTCAGGCTTTTAGGCACTTGATAACTAAGTTGGTTGATGCAGTGTTGAATGTTTTCAGTTTATTTATTTATTTTTTTGGTTGTGACATTGTTTCGGTGGAGGGCCCACAGCGGTGTGTCTGTACTCGCACCATGTGGTTGTTTGGAAACGGAACAAACAGAAACACTCACTGCAAAAAAAAAGAAAAAAAAAAAAGAAGAAAAAAACTGACTGACCTTCTGCATCCCTCTGTTTTTCCTTCCCGTCCAGTCAGCTGCAGCGCTTAAAGACTTGTACAAGAAATATCCGGTTCTCTACAACAGCAGCATCGTCTGCTCCTTCCAGCCCAAAGTCATCTACAGGGTAAGAACGTGGTTGATCTCTGGAGACTTTGAAGCAGAAGGTCTAAAGTTTCTGCAGGGTTACTCAGCACTGCTTTATATGCTTCCAGTTAATTATACCCAACTCCTACATGGCGACATAAGTTCCCAAAAGATTACATTTGTCATGTTTGTGCTACCTTAATCCGTTTTCCTTAGAGCGACGTTTGCTTCGCTGCTGAGCAGTGAAATGTTACGGTTGCACAATCAAATCCATCCCTCAAAAACAAGTCTCCACTCGCACTTGCCTGTGAAGGCATCACAAAAAGCCGTAAATCTACTCGATCCGAGTTGTTTTAAGCATGGCCATTTGTATTTATGTTTCCCTTTCTACTGTCTTTGCGTGCTTTCTCGTTTGTAGCTGTTCACTCGCGTTCTCGACGGCCGTAGCAGATGACTCTCACCGTGTCTGGCATCGCTGCTTCTGACCTGCAAATACTTTCAATTCAGGATGAACCAGTATGAAAAGCCGTTATTAAAATTGCTACAGTATATTGCTACATTGCTTCACCGTTTGAGGACAACTAGTTTAGATATAGAAAGGTTATTATTACTCAAATGCAACTTGAATGATTCAGAATTTAAGACAAATATCTGCTGATTAGCTTGATTAATGCCTTTGCACTTTGACAAATCTTAAGTTATCTTAGCCAGCTGTGTTGCTTTTAACTTTTGCACATTTGTTACTAAAAAAAGAGATAAACCTCGGTTTCGTATCTTTGATAAATAATTCAGAGCAGTAAAATCTGTGGTTTCCTCTATCAGATCATAACCGTCACATATAACTGTCGTTGCTGCTGCAGTTCAGACTTTCAGACATTTTTTATTTTTGTTTCATTTTGTCCAGATGAGACAGAGCGACCCTGAAGTGCTCACAGCGTTGACCCACAGGCCGTGGAGCCTGAGCTGTCTCGGCGATGGTACGCCACGTTTTTCATCACTATGGCAACATCACTGGATGAGGATGATGGACATCTTGTTGGACTGGGCACACCATCACCTGCTGTGGAAGCTGTGCGGCATCTCCGCCTTCCTGATCCAGAAAAACGTCGTGTCACAGTGAGTTTAAGCCAGTCGGTCTTCGTTTGAAATTCAACACTCAAATCAAATCAATCAAATTTTATTTGTGTAGCACATTTCAGCTGCAGGGCATTTCAAACTGCTTTACATCATAACAAACTCAAAAACACAAAGTCCTGCGACATAGAATCAACAATCAAAAACATTACATTATGTCAAGTGTCATCATCAAATTCATAATTAATTACGTTTCAAATACAACTCTAAACAGGTGGGTTTTTAGTCGAGATTTAAAGGCACTCAGTGTTTCAGCTGTTTTACAGTTTTCCGGAAGTTTGTTCCAACCAGATCGTCTGGTTCAGACCAGAACCAGACAATCTGGTTCTGGTCTGAAGTTGCGCTCCCGAGACAATCCAGAAGGCTTATGTTTCTCCATACGCTCCTGATGAACTCGTCCTCATATGTGTCTTTCTGTCCGCAGGGACTATGTCCAGTACTGGGCTCGAAGGGGAGTGGAAGTTGTAGCCTGGACCGTCAACACAAAATTGGAGAAAGATTATTTCCAGGAGGTGCTACACATCAATTACATCACAGACAGCCTTGTGGAAGATTGTGAACCTCATTACTGAGCTGCCCACAACGTCTCGACATTAGATAACATCCTTAGAATAAAAAAAAAGGATGTTTTGACTAATTATTCCTCTGCTATCAGTGTCAACAGATAAGGCCCTCTTCTCACCAGACTGAGACCATATGACAACTTTAAAACTGAACGGAAATATCTACCGTGGTGCACCGAGAGCACAGTGTGATTTTCTTTGTTAGAGTTCCCCCCACTGCTTTTAGAAAAGCACATACACCTCCATGCTGCACATACACAGCTTGCTGCCGTGGTTGAATGTGATGGTGGAGGTGCAGAAACCTATCCTACTTACAGAAATGTTCCTCAGATTGCATGGGAACGTCATTGTGAAATGGTGATATCATTCAGACAGAATGGTATAAAAAAGCAGTAACTTTCCACTCAAGTTTTTTTTTTTTTTCTCTCCTCCCCCCCCCAAATTTGCTACAATCTAGGAAAATTTAAATAGTCTTGAAGATTATAGGGTGATCCCAATCTGTTGTGAAGAGGGTCAGATAAATCAAATGTTCCAGTACTGTAAATTTGCGCTGAGTTTTGTCTGTGGATTTTCAAACTTTTTAAACTTTATTTCTAACTTTGTAACAAGAGGCCACGTATCAGGTTTTATGTTCCTTTAGACACTTTATAAATATGACAAATTCAGTTGCACACGTGGTGCATACAGAGATTTTCAGACAGCGTGCTTGTACTTTTTGTCTTAAACAGACTCGTCTCAGACTGCCTGTGCAAAAGTCTTTACAGGTTTTTCCAGGCTTCTCAGTTTATCTGTGGACAACGGCTGCTAAGATTAAACTAATACTTTAGTTTGACGGTTTTTAAAGAATCTTTTGAATTTATTGATTTGGCTGCTTAAAGTGCAGATCCACCAAAACAAAGTGAAAAGCTCTTAACTTAAGGAATAAAACAGTTTTGTGTCTGCAAACGTTGGCTTTTAAAAGAACCCTTGAACCTTAACTTTGGTGCTGAACCTTGATTTGCTCTATTTTCTGCCTTGTGACAAGCGAGGTGGTAACAGAGTACATATGAACACATACTCAATACCACTCTGGTTTTAGGAACAGAATAAAGACGACACAAACAATCCCCACTGTAAAAACCCGGCGGCGGCAGCAGCTTCATCCTGTCGGGTTGCTCTTCGGGTCAGAGTCGGTGTCCAGTATTGAATCGAATACAGGACAGTCCTGCATTTTCGGTTTTTATTGAGCAAATATTCACCTTTTTGACATAATTTTGATCTGATTAAAATGTACCATTAAGAAAGCAACCAATGTCCAAAAGATAAGAGAACTTCCATTAGAAACAAAATGGAGAAAATGACAAATTAAGACTTTTGCACAGAAAGACTTCTGTACTCAGGATTTTAATAAGTTGTTTGATTGTTTCCTGTCTTTATTTTACTTACTGTTGATGCCTGCAATGTTTGTCCTTCCACACTAAAAGGGAGAGTGTGATAAACTACCTATAATATGTCTTGTTTATGAATGTTGAAGAATGACTGAGAGTCGATGCACTGGTTTAATGCAGATCAGTCTTCCTCTACGCTCATGTGTGAAAGGACTTAAGCGGTCATATATTTCTTTTTCCTTTCGGTCAAAGTAATTTATCTCCATTTATTCAGAGTGGTGGGAGTGGCACTGAAATACTGTGAAATATGAACATAAATAACCAAATCTGGAAGCAACCAAGTAAGGGCATAAGCAGAAAAAACTTAGAAATGTTGAAAGAAACAAGAAGTTTGGTGTGGAGTTAAAAATCTCTAAGGTAACAAATATCTTTCGAAACTGTTTCTAAAACATCCGGCCGTCCTTGTTCTTATGCGAGTTTTTCAGTTTGCCTTTGTTGATTATTAAATTACACACAAATTATCAGAGAGTTACATTATGGATAAAGGAAAAAAATGTACTTTTGGTTCGAATGTGTTTGCTTTGGTAAAATTGCTTTTATGGTAGACCTACTTAGAGAAACATAAAATATAATAGATACATCAAGATATTTATTCCCACTCGTTTCTAAACTGCTCTTGATCTTTTATTAACCGTTTCTTTTTTTATATATATTGCAGATTGTTTCTGTTAAGTCCAGAAATGTCCATTTAGAGAATAAGAACCTATCAAACAAATGTGTTTTTAGTGTTTTAGTAAACAGTGGTATTGTACAGATATGTAAGCAGGCAACTGGTCTCTCTCTGCAGTCTGAGCAAACTGAACAGAAGCTGGACTGCAAATAACGAGCCGTGCCAATTACATGTGCGATATATGAAGTCACTATAAGTGAGACATCTTTGTAGACTGCAGCTGTATCCAATAATGTATACCTGAGTATTTCAGAGCACGTGATTATATTTCTGCTTGTGTTTTACTAGCCGCACATCTTTTACACTCTGCACAGAAAGTGATTGTAAGCGGTCGTAAAGTGGAATGCCTATTTCATTGTCTGTCCTACAATAAAACAATGTTTGGGTTCTTTGGCTGGAATACGTCTGTGTTCATGCGTGGAAGGTGTTTCTGGAGCAGAAACGGATTTGTGTTGGATCAGGTTTTTACGTTTTCTAGCATCTCGGTTGATCTGATTGTCAAGAAGTCCAGCAGTTCCTCTACAAGAAGGAAGACGATTCTTCTGTGGTAAAAAAAGGGAAAAACTCTCTAAAGAACACGGAATAGTAGAGATGTTACTTTGTAAAATAACTAAAGTCCAGTTTATTTGTGCAACACATTTCAGCAACAAGGCAGTTCCAAGTGCCTCGTGTTCTAAAAACATATTCACCAATTATTAAACAATTACATTTTGTCAAATGCCATCATCAATCAAATCAAATATGTTGATCAATGTTTCACTTAGTAGGAATCAAACCGGTGAGGTTTTTTTTTTTAGCCTTCATTTAAAAGGAATTCAGTGTTTCAGCATCTTTGCAGTTTTCTGGAAGTTTGTTCCAGATTAGTGGTGCATAGAAGTTGAATGCTGCTTCTCCATTTTCCCCAAAAATAACTCATTTGTTCATGTCGCAACCTCAAACTTTGATGTATTTTATTGGATCGACGCTCCCAATTGAAACGGAAACAGAAATCTTGGGAGAGATTTTGGTTTTTGATTTTTATCTCCGTGTAAATAAAGCTGTTCTGTGATGACCTAGAAGTGCCGTTGTCAAACAAACGGCATCACAAAGAATACAGCGGGGCATAAAACAATATCCTAAGCTCCAGTTCATGACCCGACGAGGAAGGCCATTGTTGAAATAAGTTAACATATGGAAGAAGCTGTCGAAGGTCGGCTATCGAGAATGTATAAAACCCTTTGCGCTACACCTAAAACACCGTGTGTATCGGAAAACTAACACTGTTTGTACATCGACTACATTGTGAAACGTGGCAATAGCAGCATTGCTCTGTGGGGACTGTTATTTTTTTCAGTGGAAAAACAGAAGTTGGTCCATGTGGAGAAATGTAGGAAAACTTTAACTAGAGACTGGGTGAAAAAAAAATGGGACAAATTCCACCTTCTAGCAGGGAGAGCCAGAGCTACAATGTAATGGTTTAAGACTAAAGCCAAATTTATGTTAGAATGTCCTAGTCAAAGTCCATTGATGTTAACACTATCCACCCGATCCGAGCTTGAACAATTTGCAAAGGAGACTTTCTGACTTGGTTGGGCTAAATGTAAGCTGTAATCTGTTGTTGGCAAATTAAAGTAACTTTGCTCACTTGGGTCACATGAGCTCTTCTTGCCCAAATCTGCACGTAAATACCACATAATGGGAGCTGCGACACTCATATCCAGCTTTTATTCATCTTTAGATGCCAAAGCGAGGTGGTGTTTGGTGGACAGCTCAGCAGAAACGAAGGGATTTTAAATGTGTGGAAGTCTTGTGAGTTCTGATGTGATTTTTGGATCTGGAGAAGTTTGGTTTAAGAAGGCGTCATTCATTCATCTAGCAAAAGTTTTCTGACATTGCTGTTAATGTTAACCCCGTAGCACTGTGGCTGATTAACTCGCTGCTGTCTGACCCAGTTAGTGGGGATGAATGTGGGGAGGCGGAGGGTGAGTAGTATTGGATATCACCGCAGATAAGCCTGTCTGAGCCGCTTCTTGTCTCCGCTGATCTCCAGGAGCCAAACGCAGCCCGTCGGCTGACACTCGGCTGGTTTTGTTCACCGGAACACCAGCTGCTACCTGTGCTCACGGCTCTTAGATCACAGGGTGATGCTATTAACGGATCCCGACAGAAACGGTTAAGCCACCGCAGCATTGGGAACCGGAGAGCGTTTGTTAAATAATCACGAAATGCTGAGTCACTGTGTAGTGAAACTTTGTTAATTAACAACCACACAGACTGGAAAACATTTGATCTCCGCTTGTAGTGGTTTATTAGGTGAAAGGTGAACACTTGGCTCCGCCTACCTAGCTTAAAGAGAAACAAGGCTAGCGGAAACCAAGGGTTTTCAACTTCAAAATAAAAGCCTACGCCATTTACGCCAGCATGACGACAACCAAAAGGCTTAGTGAAAAAATGTTTCATCATTACGGGTCATCTTAAAACAAGTGCTTTTATTAAACTCGTTTAAAATATATTTTATAGAGTGGTTTAATAATTCACTAACAATAGCCTGAAAGACGTAAAGAGTAGCTAAGCAACCTCAAACAGTAGAAAAAAAAATGCATCTAAAATATGAATATCTTTTTTTTTTTTATTGCACAATGTTCCAGAGATAAAAAATAAAGCTAAAACTTTATCAGTACTGAAATAACATATTTAAACAATTCATGATACATGCATCATTTGTTAATCACTGATTTTATTTAATTAATTACATACTCTTATCTGAATATTTGATCAGATACTGTTGAGAAAAACATGTACATTTCAAATAACGTATTGAGATGTTTTACGTTGTTTGTTTCAATTGGTTTTTTGAGATATGATGATGAAATAAAGTTAACAAAAAGTGTCTTGTAAACAATTTCAGTGTATAATAAACAATACTGATCCAAATACTGACCCCTGTGGGACGCCAAAAATGCCTAGGCTCTCCTCTAAATTAGTGGATTAACGATGTAGCTTTTGATGACGCAACCTTTACTTGTACCGTAAGGGTTTTATTTTGAAATTCGCCACCGGAAGCTTTGCGCTTCTCAACGGGTAGCTTCACAGTGTAAAAGTGTGGTAGTTCCTAGTCCTTATGAAAGTAAAGTGCGCTTCGCCCTTGTAATCTGTCAGAGGAGCGGGCGTATAGCAGTCATCTGCGGAGCTGCAGCGGTGTACAGCAGATACAGCGTCCGGCTCAGAGAGTCACAGTCCTCGGGCGTCAGAAAGCGTTCATCCCTCCTCCCGTGCACGGTCCCCGGCACCGTGGACCCGGGTTCTCCTTGAATGACCTACACACCACCCTAAAGAACACGCCGTGGTCCCACTGGCACCTGGACAGCAGCCGGTTCGGAGCGCACTGCTATAAAACACAGCAGCTGACGGAGCCAAACAAAGCGGGTCCCATGCAGGCTTCTGGCCGACCTCAGAGCGGCTGACCCCGGGCGACAAACCGCAAAGCAGGACGCGCTGCGTCAGGAGGAGCGAGCTGGAAGTTTACGGTGAAGAGTTTAAAGGTGGTCACCGGGGAAGAGGCGCACTCTGAAGGGCTTATTACGGCTTCCTCACGTCACATGATGTACACAATCACCAGGGGCCCCAGCAAACTTGTTACACAACGGAGGACAGGTGAGTGAGAGGCAGCGCGGGTTGTCTAATGAGGAAAGTTTGTTGCTCGTTTGAGTTTATTAAAAAAAAAAAACTGCACAAGGTTAAACTTTTTGGATTTCACCTCAGGTCCCACACAGCAGGTCGAAAGCAAGTTCAGCGACTTGAAGCTAAAGCCCACCTCTTGGCTCACCTCAAAGTGAGTACGCTCCGTCTTTATTCTGTTGCTGCACCTGTAATTAAGGAGTTTTGTTTACGCGATTCGCGCTGGCAGCCGCGTGGGCCCAAAATACTTCTTCCCACGTGGACTAGCAGCGCGATCATGTAACGACTCGACGTGGCCTGCGTCCATTATCGGACATGTCTTTTTTTTTTTCCTTTTAGACCCGCTCTTCCCCTTAGAGAGTCTCTCAGGTCAAACCTTTGTCTACGTTTAACTTTAGAGTAACATTTCGACGTGTTAACGTTGTTTCTGTGGGGCGTTCATGGTCGTTTGTAAAATGAAGTATTTACCTGTAGACCCACCTTTTCTGGAGCCCTTTCATATGTCCGACATCTTCCGCCACTCAATAATAATGGTTTTTGTTTGTTTGTTTTTTGGTGGAAATGGGCTCCCATTAAAAAAAAACAAAAAAACCTTCCAAGTTCTGATTTTACTTATTTTTATTATTATTATTATTATTATTATTATTATTATTATTATTATTATTATTCAGTAAAGATGGCTGCATATCTGGTTGGTATTTCTCATAATAATGACTCAGCTATGTAATAATGAAATCCAAGGTTTTGTTGTTGTTTTTTTTAATCAGACGAGTGGCAGAAATGGGCTTCCATACTTTGTTTTTTACACCATGCAAATTAACAAAGAATATTTCTAATAATTTATGCTTCCTTATTGGATTTTATGATCAGATAAAGTGAATTGTTTTTAAATATGAAATTTAGATACAATCTGTTTCTGTTTTTCTGTTGGACAGAAACTTAAATTTGGCCTGATTATTTTCTTAAAATAATAATAAGGAATTTATACTTCAATTCCAGAAGAGCCTAAACTTGTTGTAATTTTCCAATATTTACTTGACCATCAGTAGGACGTGGGCTACTGCTGGCCACTTAAAAAAAAAAAAAAAGGGAAATTGGAGAACCATTGATCAAGACAAGTTCAACATTTGCTCCATGGAATTAAAAATAGAGAGAATTTAAGATTAACTTCCATAAAATTAATATATGAACCTACTTACACAGTCTAAACAAGATTCCATTGTGAACCTCATGTTTCTCCTCAGTTTCCCAGCTGCTGAGGTTAAAACCTCAGCCTCAACTCACTAACTTGCCTCAACAAATATGGCTTCCCTCATTTTCCGCCGTCCTCCCCACAGCTCTCCGCCTCCGAAGATCGTCTTCAACCGGCTCAACGGGAGGCGCCACAACGGCACGGCCACGCAGAAGAGCCAGAGCCCGACCGCAGAGGGATTCACACCGGCACACGAGGAGAACGTCAGATTCGTCTACGAAGGTGAGGGTCGCCGGATCAGTGGGCCGCGGTGTCAGACGTCCCGATCTAATCCTGAAGCCGCAACAAGATCTCGTTGCGCAAAGTGCGTGAAAGTCAGAGGTGGAGAAGATCGGAGGCAGGACGGTTTTGCTGCGAACTTGCTTAGGAATTAGCGGGTCCGTGGAAGCGGATGTCGTCTGTTTTTAAGCATTTCAAATTCGATATGTAAAAATGAGACATGGGCTGTCCATGTACACACCTGACCTCAGGTTAAGACGGTAACCTCCCTGCTTATTTAAACATGAATCCGTGTTTAAATTAATACCTGACCCATAGAATTAAAATAAAATGTTTAAAAAAAAAAAAAAAACTACACAAAGCAAAACAAAAGATCTCAAAGAGAGAGATGTGTTATGACATGCAAGTCATTGACATTTTAAAGTCAAGTTCAAGGCAAAACCATTAGAAACACTCATCTCATATTTGTCAAAAAAAAAAAATAAAAATCTGAGGGGAAAAAAAAAAAGCCCTCCGTGGACCGAAGAGACGGGAGTGTAACGTCTGACCTAAAGCTAACAGAGAATTCACACTCACAATCTAACATGGTGTTTGCAGCATCATGACTAAATTAAATGAAACATAAACTCTGAGCTCTTTCAAAAAAAAAAAAACTACACAGGCCTGTCACAATAACACATTTTTCCGGATGATGATTTGTCCCAGTAATTATTGTTATAAACGATAACATTGTCGTTTTGAGAGCATTTTCAAGCAACATATTGACGATGGCATAATAACGCAAGTTCACAGAGATCAATAAACTGTAATTCTGGAATTGAAACGTACTATAATCCAAAAGAAAACGCAACCAAAAATTAATGAATAAAACTGAAAAAAAAAAAAAAAAAGCAAACGCACGCAAATCATAAGTAAAGTGGATTATGGTGTCTCTGTGAAGTGTGGCAAAACTAATTATTAGGTTAAAGGGACAATTACTTTTCTCACATAGGTGTATTTTGTGCTGGGTGAGGTTATCTTTCTTCCAAAAAGTCTTACCAAGAACTAGAAATCTGCAAGTGGGCGAATGTTTTCCCACTTCACTCTAAGTGTGTTGAAGCTGGAGGAGGTTCGTCTCATTTTCGAGCTTCTTTTCTTGAATTTTCTTAATTAATAGACAGATTAATTAAATCTAACGCAGAACAGGTTCTCGAGTTAATTTCAACGTGTCCCGTCTACAATAATTAAGCACCATTTTTTTTCAACAAGTGCTTCAGGAACTGAAGGTCGCTTCGAGTTGCCTTAATGTGGGTCAGCGCGGACCCGGCGTCCCTCGGTGGGAAAATAACAGCTTGGACGGCCGAGTTTGTGTAAATCAGCAACTTTCTGTTTCCTTTGGGCTTTCGCCAGGAAAGATGTGACTCTGGTGGTTTGTTTGTTGCCACAAATTTCAGCTCTTCGTTGTTGTTGGATCTAAAAGAAGAAGAAGAAATAAAAACCAGTCCCTTAACCAGCTGATCCTGCAGTAATGTCACTGGGATTTGGATTTCATATACGACGGCCTGACAGTAAAAAGTTGGCTAAAGATGCCTAATGCTGAGACCGTTTGTTCCATTTTGTCAAGTTATTTCAACTAGGGCTACAACTAATGATTAATTTAGTCAGGGATTTATGCTAATGATTATTCTGATGATTAATTGATTAATCGGATAAGAAAAATTAGCACATTCTGCTGATGTTTCATCGAAGTCGTTTATGTACATATTTCTTGGATTACTTCTAATAATTGAACAGCAGTAGATGCTTAATAGTGTTTTTTTTTTTTTTTACAGTATTTAAACCAGGTATGTTCTCCAGTATAATCAATTTCTAAATGAGTTGACAATTATTTTAATAATCAGCCAGTATCAATCAATCGGATTAATCAGCCCACGTTTTAATGTATTTTTACTGTGATTTCAAAGTGGTGCCCAGTTGTGAACTGGAAGGGTTTTCTTTTGCAAAAAAAAATAAAAAATCCATTGCAATCGGTTGCATTAAGAAGAAGTCCAGCTGTCTCTGTGTGTGTGTGTGTGTGTGTGTGTGTGTCTTGGTCTCAGCATCTGACCTCCTGTGTGTGTGTGTGTGTGTGTGTGTGTCTGACTGTGTGCAGTATGGCAGGAAGTGGAGCAGAAGCTGGAAGGCCGAGGGGAGTCAGCTGACAGCAAGGGGCCGGTTCAGTACGCAGAGAAGACCCCCGGCACCGTAATGAAGAGTGAGTTACCTCCACTTCTCCAGCTCAGCGCCTCAATCAGACGAGAGGTCAGCCGCCCTCGTAAAGCTGACCTCCCGTCTGATTCGTATCGGGCGGCTCTGTTCCTGCTCAGCGACCTGCAGAACGTTGAACCAGTTATCTCACCTTGTGTCGATTTATTAGCTCGATTTCGGAAGCGCCGCTTTCATCACCCCGGTTGACTCAAATGCCACTGTGTGTGTGTTTGTTTCTTTTTCTGTCTTCCTTTCACGCGCAGCCCGAGGACGGCTGTTAAAACGGCGCTTAAACGTTTCACTCACCGTTCAGCTTGTAGCTGCGACATTTCTGATGGCTTATTTTTAACTACAGTAGCTGGCACTCTTATATAACTGAAAACGGATATTGACTTCCATTTGCTTTGTTTGCGGACTTATTACAGCCTTTTAGTTGAATCAGAATTTCCTGTAGAGGATTGTTGCTCACGTTTTTTCCTCTCCTAAAACTCAGTATAACCCAAGTCTTAAATGTCCCAAAGACTGTGCTGAAATAATACATGTAAAAAAAAAACAAACAAGAAAAGCTTCATGGTGAGCATAGAACTTAAGTCATAATCCAGGCATTTATTATTAAATATTAATAGACACCATTTGATTATCTTTGACCTATGAAGACAGGAAACACCCAAACCCTGAGGCTTCATGCTGTTCATCTCCACTGATTAGGTTGCAAATACTTAAAGTTCAAATAAGCAAGAAAAAGTGAAATGGAGGGGGAGGAATGAGGGGGGACAAAGGAAATGGAAGAAATTAAAGGAGAGACAAATTAGGAAGGAGGGAGAATTGAATGTGGGGAAAAAAAAAAAAAGATTTAGAAAATTCTGGAAATATAGACCTAATTCAACTTTTGCAACATTTTACCAACATTTCAAATAGCTACCAGTAATTTCTTTATGGACTGACCACCTTCACACGGAGCATGATCTGTTGCTCACACACACACTTTCTGCTTGAAATGTGGTGCATTCACTGAAACCCTTTTAAAAATCAAAAGCAAGGGCATTTTATTACTTTGACTTCCAGTTTTAAACTGATCTGTTTAAAACAAAACGACAAACTCTTGATCAGAAGTTGATCTGCAAGTCTCTTCTTTTCCTTCCCTCCTCTGCCCAGACTTTGTGCCTATAGACCTGGAGGAGTGGTGGGCTCAGCGCTTCCTCGCCAACATCGCCAACCTGTCGTAGCCGTACGAGAGCGTGCACCGAAAACGAAGCAAGCCCGCACCGGCGCCGACCGCGAGGTGACCGGAGACGAGCCCGTCTCCCGGGGGCCGCGGTTCTGTGCGTATTTTTCGGAATCTGATTTTAAAGCGCCGCGCTTCACGCTGCTGTGGAGAAATCTGGGCGTGCAACATAAACTCGTCCCCTCCAATCCCTGAGTGGAGCAGCGGCGACCTGAATGTGGACTCTTGACAGAACTGACCTCATGTTGTGCTGCATTAACGGACACCTCGCTGTACTTGAACAATGTCTGAGAAGCTGTGAGATTTTCCTTGTCTTTAAACACGCACAGCTCCGGGTACGTTTTGGGTGTTTGGATGTTAAACTTGAAAAAGTAAAAACAAAAAAAAAACATTTTGAAAACTTTTTGTGTGGTGTGGTTTCTGTAGAAAAGTGTATTTGTATTTTTTCAGCACTAGAGGCTTTTACTTGATATTAATTGGACAGGAAGGACGCAGAGACGGGCGGCAACAAGGAACCGCGGACCAGTGGAGCCCGTTTCAGGGGCCCGCTGTGAACGCTGCACCGCGCGACGTCTCGTCTGCCATCGACTTAACGCTGCTTTAATCATTTAAACATCACATCCTGCACACAGTATTACAAACACTTCTGTTTTATTTCTACAATACAATGCAACGCATGAAAAGCGAACTCCTAAAATCCGAAACCTCTTTTTAAAAAAATCATCCAGTATTTACAAAGTTTAAATTGGTGTAAACGCGTCAGAATTAAAAAAAAAAAAAAGTTTTAACCATTCATTAAGCTCCACAAGTAAAATCTACAACATTTTCTACATCAAGATTCTCCGTCAACGTCTTAGAGCTCCGTTCTTCCTGCCGCCTCCTCTCGCCCCCCGGCCCGTCCACGCACCCCGCCTGCGGCCGGCCGGGTGGTGGCCCGGCTTGGCCGTGGTGAAGGTGATGCACTGGGAGTCCAGGTAGTCCACCAGCTTGGCGGCGCCCAGGCGGATCCCCGCCGCCTTCAGCTGCTGCTGGAGCTGGGAGAGAACCAGAGGCTGGTACTGGAGGATCCGACTGTACAGGTCGGAGTCGGACAGGATGAAGGAGCGCACCGCCTGGAGGCGCGACGCGGCCTGAGAGGACGACGCGTCGCTGTCCGAGTCGCCGTCGGAGGAGAGAACCAGCTCAGGGTTGGACCTGCTGACGGGGAGGATGTCACAGAAAAACACTTGAAAACCATTCATCATTTCTCTTCCACTTATACTATTAAACGCTGCTTTGTATTTGTAAGAAATCCCTAATGAAATATATTTTGCAGTGTGAAAACTATAACATTGACAGGTGGGTGAAGCACCTAAAGCACTACTTCCACATATTTTACTCAAGTAAAAAGACGTATTTGGTAAAAAGGCTACGCAAGTAACTGATCAAAACATGAATCCATTAATATTCAAAAACTGAATTATCAGACAGACCAAAATATTAAATTACGTGAAAATTTTGCCATTTTTAAAAGAGCAAAAATGAAAATAATTCAATTACAAAATCAGGCAGAAGAAGAATTTTTGCAAATCAATTTCTTTCAGTATGAAACTCATTTTAAAAACTGCAGGTGTGTCTGGTGAATTTTTGGTTAAGACAAGCTTGTTCGTCATTCAGTGAAGTTACTCCCAGTAGAGCAGCCAGGAGTTTTATTCAAGCCATACTAACTAAAAGTACAAAGTAAAAAGTACGGCATAGCATAAATGCTAATAAAAGTACCTTCCCCCCCCCCCCCCCCCCCCCCCCCCCCCCCCCCCCCCCCCCCCCCGCCACAACAAAAAACAACAAAAAAAACAAAAAAAAAAAAAAAAAAAACAAATAAAAAACAACCAAAAAAAAAAGCCT
>CAEGAE010068603.1:0-27077 GCA_903067095.1 Girardinus metallicus | reverse complement strand
AAGGTTTGTTTTCTGAAGCAGAGCTAAAGCCTGATGCGTTTGGTTGTATAAAGTGTGTGTGTGTGTGTATACTATAAATGTACATTGAAGGTTTGATCTGATCCAGAATATACATAATAATGTACTTAATAATTAGAATTTAAAATATTCCATAGTGTGGTAACTGGAACTAAAACCAGACAAGTATTTAGATTTATATAAGTTTTATTGATTAAATACAAGCCTCTGTAAAATTTAGCTTAAAAAAGAAAGTTAAAAATCGGCTTTTCTATATATACACACGTCTATAATATTTGTAATATGAATATTGTATATATTATAGAGATATGTAATATTTGCCCACACGAGGCCGCATTGGCTGACATGATGCTGAACTTAGATGCGACAGCAACGGTCTCATGGAAACAGTTGCCACGGAGACTGGCGGACGTCATCCCGTAACGGTTGCCATGGACCTCCTGACGTCAAAGCCCCTCGCAAGATGGTTAGGAAACCCCCTGGCGCCGTTGCCATAGATACTGGCGGGGGGAGGGGTGGGGTTTAGAGGAAGCGGAAGTGTCAGAGCAGGCGGAAGTGGTACTGCCCTGAATATCCCGAGCAGCGAGCGGAGGACGGCTTGAGATACTCCCATCGTTAAGAGAATAAAATCAGGATCCCTAATACGCTCAAAATGTGAGTTTACTAACTAATGTATTAATCGAGCAATATCTAATATGAAGGCTAAGCTAAGTTTTCACAGGGGACGGCAGTCGGACCGGTGGTCCCGCGGGCTGCCTCTGCGGCGGAAGGTGCCTATTGTGGTTTGGGGCTGGGTGCGAGAATTTAGGCCAGAGAATGTAACCCGATAATAAGAAATAACCTACAAAACGTTTGCGACACTGTTGCAGGCACTAACGGCGCAGTCGGTATGCTGCTGATGATTTGCCTTCGAAAGCACGGGCTCGGCTCGATGCGAGGCGCAGACCGTGTGGGGAGGGAGAAGCTTCTCTCGAGTCTGGCCATTTTGACAGCTTAGCAGCGGCCGAGCCGTCTCGAGAGAGCAGCCCGAACAATTTTAGCATCCTGTGCTAAGTACGCATCACGGCGTACTGTCTGTAAGAAGCTCTGTCTTTAAAAAGATTATATAAATGCACATTTTGTCTTCGACCGCTGTAAATCGGTATTATAAGAAACGTAGCGCGGTTGTGAATGGCTGAGCTCCGTCATGGCGCAGTGAAACGAGCTAACACACCCTCCATCTTTCCCGGGAGTTTTCGCCTCATGTGCGACGTTTATTTTTTACTGAAAATTGAAAATCGCTGCCTGGGAATTCCAGATCGCGTTGATTAGCTTGAAAGAAATGCTATATTTGCCCCAGATTGGCGAATCGGGCCTTCGGTTGGGTGTCGCCGCTCGGTCAGGTCCCGCTTGCTAGCAGCTAAGCTAATAGGCGCTAATCTATCTCTCCATCTTAAAATTCCGCAGGGGAATGCGACAAGGAGGGCGTAGCTGTTAGCACGCAGCGCCAGCCGGAGGAACCGAACGCTCCCGACTCGGTAGCTGTTTTTCAAGCTTTTAGTGAATCGATGCGTTATGTTGTGTTCGGTCCTGTCCGCGGTTTGAAGATGGTGCCTTTTGGGGTTTTTTTTTTTCTTCTTTTTTTTTTCGGCGTGAGTAAGCCTGTTAACAACCAGGTGGTTGGATAACAGCCCTGCACGTGTAGAGTGAGACACTGGCGTGCTGGACGATCGGAGCTCGGTTCGATCAATTTTATTCGATCCGTGTGTCATTAATGTTATCTATTTAAAACTAAAACCGGGACAAGCGGGATTACATATATAGAGGTAATCAGAATAATAGCCTTACATGTTTGTGTTTAAGCTATCACCAGGAAGAAGATGCGTGCAACGTGCATATTTCATTTATGCCTCTTTTGTTGTATTTTAGTCCAGATTGAATACAGTTAAAATAAAAACTTTTAATTGTAAGTCATGGGACATGTTGATTGTGCTTCAGAAGGGATTTAATGCATTTTCTCCTTTATTAATTCTGCTCTATTTTTACTTGAACCACGTACTTAATAAATATCAAATAAAACAATTGATTCCTCAATGTATGAAAGTATGTCTTGGTTAGTGTTAGATTTGAGGAAGTGAAAGTACACGCAATATATTTTTAGTAATAGGTGCACATGCACATTTTTGAAACACCAAAAATAACACATCCCTGTGAGTATTTTTATTTCTGCTGCGTGTAGCTAGCACAAAAAAAAAATCACAACTCTCTCTACTACATTTCATCTGCTGATGAGCAAAACAAGATTTTAATTGATAGTTTTCCCACTGCCTGGTGCTTTTGGTACTTTGTATTTTGTAAAAGGGATGGAAAGCGACTCAATATGATCAGGTGATTGATTTTGGTGTTTCTCTGCTGCGAGTTTAATTACATGTATAATTGGTCGCACAGCAAGTTGTCCAGATTAGTTTTATCTTTTCACTTGTGAGATTAACCGGAGTTGCCAACAGATTTTAACCGTCAGTTTTGATAGGAAAAAAATTTAAATAAAGTTGTTTAAGTCAATTTAACCAGTTTAAACTGTTTAATACATGTCAAACTTGATTTTATATAAAATGTGTATCATTTAACTCTACTTTTATTTGAGGGTGAAAAGAAATGGAACAAGTGTTTTCTAACTGTAAAACTTCACAACTGCAACTACAAGCAAAAATCCAAATCTTTTATTTTTTTTTTATTCACATCATCAAATTGCCCTGATGGTTAAAGCAGCACCATCTGGCAATAAATAAAACAGGATGTGGTGAAAGTTTAGGGAAATGCAGCAGTGAACCATCTGTAATCTAACTTAACATGAAAAACTGGATCTAACACAAACCCATACGGTGTATAAATGCGTCTGATCACCGTTCTATTAAAGCTGTGTTGCTAAAGATTGACCGTCCAAAGGAACGCAGTCTGGATAATAAGACACTGGTGATGAAGACATGCAGGTGGGGCGTCTTACACCGCTGAACTTTCTTATACATCGTGGTGTTTGCTCAGCACCTCATTACAAATGGCTGAGCTGTTCTAGTTCCACTGATGTCTTTCTTTTAATTAGCAGCTGCTAAAAGCACAAATCACTTTAAATTTGGCAGTTTTCAGGAGGAACGTTTATTTTGTGCCAAATGACAACTCAGACATTTTTACAGTATTTTCTGACTAATTACTCTCTTTGCCAAATATCAATTTGTCTTTTAAAGCCAATCTGAAGCTATTTTTTTTAAATTACTTTTAGATTTAAAAGATTAATTCCTGATTTAAGTGCCACCTGGTGGTGTGATGAATCCCTACATGTGCATAAATTAACCAAACACCCATTTTGATCCGGTAATTATTAACATTAGGGCACCTTACTGCACAGAAGTCCAGTCTCTTAAGGAAATAAAGCCCATTTTGAAGGTGCTACACATTTCCTTTGCAGAGAAAATCTTGTGTTTTATCTAGGCCCAGATGCTTAACCAGCTGCAGCAGAACATCAGCGTTTGCCTGCAGAGTCAAAGGCGTGGAAACAGAATGACATAATACTTCGTCTAACTAGTTGAGCGAATGCCGACCTGACAGTAAAGGAGTCGTTTGACCACCAGGTTCCTTAAAGAGGCTTGTATTTGGGTAAAATGCACAGTTTACAGTTTGGCTTTATTAAATAATTGAATGCAGGAAACATTATTTGAGGTTTATTTTTGTTGGTGTAGTAAGCGGGAAATGGTTCTTATTTCTGAAACTCTCAGCTCTTATGAGTTCCTATTGGATGAATGTGGGAATTAAGTTTTTCCAAATACTTTCAGTCGATTTTGTTGCTTTGTTAAAAAAAATTTTTTTTGCCTTAACAGCAGAATCTTTGCGTCATTGTTTACCGTGTGCCAGCGGTGGTAGCAGGAACTTAGCGGCTGCTTCTCTCTGCAGGCTGGATGCATAACTGCTATGTAAAGCATGTCAGGTTTGTTTTTCAGTTAAAACGAATAAAAGGCGACGTATTAAAACACTACTACATTAAACCTGTTGCCTGCAACAAAAATGGCAGTTTTTCATTTTACTATAGAGAACACCCTTGCTTCCACATGGAGGTCAGAGGTCAGTTGAGCCCCAAGAATACTTGAACTCAGCAGTTTTGAATTTCCATTTGGAAGAAAGTTGATTAGAGCTAATAGAATAACCTGTATTTCTTCTTCTGCCGTGTATAAATATGTAGATTCATGACGGTGAGGAAAAACGTTAAAGTAATTCTTGGAGATGGAGGTACGACGGTCCTGCTGACGGGTCTGAAGAGCTGAAGGTCTTCAAGGATAAAATGATGATACATTTATTGTTTTGGATTAAGTTTTTAGATCTATTAAGGTTTATGAAAATGTCTGGATTTTAAACATGGTCGTCGATCTGAAGCCCAGTGATCCACCTCCTCACTGCCCGACTTGGGTCATCCACCCTGGAGGTTTCCACGCCTCTTTGTCTTATTCAATGAGTTGTTTGCTGCTTTGATATAAATAAATAACGCTCTTCCATAGTCCGTACCCTTAATTTTACGTTTATTTTTTTGTCTTTCAGCCTAAAAGATGGATAAGAACGACCTGGTGCAGAAAGCCAAGCTGGCAGAGCAGGCCGAGCGCTACGACGACATGGCGGCTGCCATGAAGGCTGTGACGGAGCAGGGCCAGGAGCTTAGCAACGAGGAGCGCAACCTGCTCTCCGTTGCCTATAAGAACGTGGTATGGAAATTATGGCTCTACAGTTATCTCCTAATCTGGTTTACATCCCACAGAAGAGCTCCTACTTCACTATAATTATAAATTTAGTTGGACGAGCGTCAGCTGTGCTTAAAAGCTTTGATTTTTACTTTTTCGGTTAAAAAAAAAAAAAAGTCAGTTCCGTCATTGTTCTAAGAACCAGAGGCAGAAACACAACCGATTCACTTTCACTCCAAGTGAAAGTCTTTTATGAGTCACTGACTTTCTGCACATCAACGCCAACATAATTATGCTGAAGCCACGCCCACTTTCATGTCACTCTCACCTTTACACGTCTGAGTTAATCTGAACAGCATTCAGCATTTCTTCAGAGTTTGAGACTCGATGTGATCTGTAGTACCTACTTCTGTCACACGATGACCCCTAAAGGTCAACCGGTTTTATCCCCCACTCTCTAAAATTAGCACATTTTAAGGAATGAGTTTGTTTTTTAGATGACCAGGAACAGTAAAGTGACTCTTCATAATTCTAGTTTCACATTATTCACCTGTCCTCTTCTAACAACCAAATATTTTAACAAGTAGAGATTATTGACAGGAAGGGAAGATTTTCTCTCTCTCAAACTTTCTTGCACACGTTATGCAGGAGCAGCTGCACTGCAGTTTCCCTCTGCTGCTTCAGTTTAGAGTTAAAGATCATTTGTTCTAGCTTGCATCAGTACTAGTAGGAATATATTAAATCACTGTAATTACACTGTAAAAACAGAGACATGCCAGATGCTTCAATCAGCTGACAGTAATAAATCATTCTTTTGTTGCCATTAGGGCTGTTGCAACTTGTCACCTGTTGATAATCATTGGTCAGCATCATTATGTTCCGTCTTTAGTTCATCTTTACTTATTTTCTGAACTTCTTAATAAAAGTTATGGCTGTTTTTGTCCAAACTGCTGCATGTCTGAAGAGTCCTCTGCTCTGTCTGTTGCCCAGGAGCCTTTATGAGCAAAATATGTATTTTTAAAGCTGTTCGGTTGCTGGAAGCCCAAATTCCTCTCGGTTAATTTCGTTTTAATTTCTTCTAATTGTGTAAATAATGTGAAAATCATAAATTAGTTTGTTTAACCAGGACAAATCCCCAAATGGCTTTAATTGGTCATTAAAAGGTCAAAAACAGCTTTGTGTCTCTGATTATCTCATTTTGGTTAAATGATGTACAAACTGAAGTTTAACTTGTACTTTTTTAGGGATGCACCTGTATGAAGATTTGGGCCGATATTTAGATTGCTGTTATGACCGATAACCAATATTTACTGATATTATTATATACCTTAAAAAAAAAAAAACGCTGATTGCACCACTTTCTCTCTGCTTCAGTTAAACATCCCACAATCCTTTGCTGCATCACTGTCACATGACCAACTTCCTTCACTTCCCCTCATTAACAAACTGCAACAAGATGGAAATATCAGCTGTTAATATCAGCCCAGATTTATTTATCGGATAGATACCGGTGTGTTAAAGAATGACAAATATCGGCCGATACCGATGTTGGTGCCGATATTTTGTGTATCCCTAATTTTATTCAGTTCAGTCTCAGAATATAAGATTTTTGATTAAGGATGCACCTATAGATAAACCCTGACATCCTTCGTTTTGGGACGTCGGTGATCAGCAAAGGCCTAAAAATCAGCAACTGTTTTCTTTTGCTTTGCCATGAGAGGTTTGACTGATGGTCACCCCGCTGTGGCCAAATCAGCAACCTTTTTGCTATTTTCAGCAACATTTCTGACAAAAGAGTAATCGGTATTGACCAAAATCAGAATCTGCAGTTCAGGCTTTTTAAAGATTGGTAATCAGTGATGGGCCAGAAAATTGCAATCAGTGCGTCCCTGCTCTTTGTACATTTATTTTGAAATCCATGGGTTCATAACTTTGATGGGCTGGAGCAACATTTCTACCTTTACAGGGAAAAATGATAAATATTCTTGTAAAAAAATATACATAAATTTGCCTTTTCTGTATAAGCAGATTTCCACTGACGATGGGCTTCCGTCGCCAGTGGAAGCCCTAATTAACAGCGTTTTTATGTTTCCTACGCAAGTAACTTTCTACAAAATAACTCCCCAAAGTTCGCTCCAGCAGATTTTAGTCGCAGGTACAGCGGTTTCTTTTTCTGATTTCTGATGACGCGTTTAATGCCGGTTGTGTGTGTGTGCCGGTGCCGATAGGTGGGGGCTCGCCGTTCTTCCTGGCGCGTCATCTCCAGCATCGAGCAGAAGACGGAGGGGAACGAGAAGAAACAGCAGATGGCCCGTGAATACCGCGTGAAGATCGAGGGTGAACTCCAAGAAATCTGCCACGACGTGCTGGTATGAACAGGAACAGGGAGGGGCGGCCAGGGAGTGTGAAGAGAATAAAAAACGGGGTGGGTGGTGATAATGGGTCCAGGGAACGGGACGTGGGACTGGAGTTGTTAAATAGGGCAGAGGTGGTGGAAGAGCGAGTCGTCCTCCCTCGGTGCTGGAAGGCAGGTCGGTGAGCGACGCTCTGCGTAGAGATTCTCACGTCTCTGCTTCGTTTTCTGTGGCAATCTAAATGTTTTTAAATAAGACAGGCTAGGATTTTTTATAACAAAATTACAGAAAAACCTTTTTGAACAGATTTAATGTCAAACGCCCAATGTTGAAACTACAGACGCACCGATTCCATATCAATATCTGTATTGGTTCCAATATTGTTAAAAATTGTAGATCGAGTGTCAGTGACGGTGTGTCTGATCTGTTCAGTCTAATTCTACCCTTCATGGTCTGGGTGACATCATGTTTTATTTATTTTACATTATATTTAAAATTCCGAATTGCTCTTTCTGAACCACGTGAAAGAATGTTTAGTTTATTTTTACATGTTTGACCAACTTTTTGTTTTGGTCTTTTTACATTAACTGTTTTGCTCTTAACTGCACCAACTGATCAATTTAAAGCTGCTTCTACATGTTTGACCAAGCTTGTGTATTCAGGTCAGTTCAGGTGTGTTTTTCTGTATCGGACGATTCTAAACCTCAGATATTTGTATCTGAAAAAGTGGATCTCTAGTCGAAACTGAAAAAGATGGAGAACCTGAAATCTAAAGATGAGATGTAGTTTAAAATCTGCTGCACCTCAAACTGGTTTAATTTGCTTTACTTCACCCTTAAGAGCCTCATAAACAGCTGAAGGGTTTATATGAGCCTCAGCCTCAGCTTGACCCTGGGAGAAACTCTGCCTGCAGGTTTTAAACGCCACAGGTGCGATCGGCTCCACCAGCAGCCGCTTCTTCACATTCTGGCCCCGACGAGCGGAGAGCAGAATCTGCTCAAGGTCAAACGAGACTGAAATATTTCAGCGCATGAGCAGATGGCTAATAATATCTTCAAGGTCAAAGCTTGGTGGAGCCTCAGCGGTGATGATGTGGGGCTGCAGGAATGAAGGGAGGAAAGGATGAGTGGAAGCATGCTGTCCTTAAAGCAGCAGCAGGAGGAGGACGAGGAGGACTGGCTACTCCAGGACGAAGAAATTAATAGTTTGTTTTTTTTTGACAAATATAACGTCTGAAGATGGAGCTTAGTGTCCAGGGAGTTGGCCTCAAATTGCCATCCCACAAATTTAAAGCATTGTTTTCTGTATCATTTTATTGCAAAATTAATATTCGAGTCCAACTGCTGCAATAAAAGAATTAAAATTCCCGACATCAGCACAATCGTTAAATCCAGCTCCTCCGTTGCAGAGTTTCTCCTATTGGTTCATTGCAAACAACCAAATCCACACTCTTATTTTACCGCATCGACTTCTGGTGAATTCTGTTTATATTCCACAAAGTAGTGACCAAAAAGCCCAAAAACCTGGGACACAGTATCTGCATGTTTCAGCAAGTCAAATTTAAGACTTTTACGTCTTTTTAATGCCATTTTGAATGAAATTTAATACTGAAAAAACTGTAAATATAAGGGATGGTTGGACATTACAGTCAAGCACAGCAAAACTGCTACACATGACTCGATACGTCCTTAACCTGGTGCATAGCTTAAGTTTTTTCTTCACAGAACTTACAACTTCTGAAAACTTTGTTCAGCAAACTGGCAATAAATCTGTACTTACCCATGATAATGCTAAAATGCTAGCTAGTTAGCTAGTTCAGGGAGCCTCACCCATCTCAAGTGAGGTTTCTACATGAGTCAAACTTTTGCCTGATTGAAAACTCCAAGAAAATAACTACAATAGAGCAAGATTTAAGATTTCATTAACAAGTTTAAGATCAACTTACTTTTTTTTAAATGAAAATTTAAGACTTAAGGATTGGTGGACACTCTGTAGCTCTCAGTTTGGTTGAAGTGAGTTTTGGCACGGTTTGAATATGTATGTGAACGCCAAGCAGACTGGAGATCGCTCCAAAAGCAGGAAGTGGACTATAGCAAAAGGTATTCTGGGTAAATTAGCCTAGCACTAGCTGGAAAAATAACCTTTAGCTAAAGAGAAATCCTCCAACCACTGAAATCTGGCAGTACTCCATGTGTGCTTACATTTCGTGAAGACAGAAGTTATGCTCATCGTCCTCTTTTGTGTTATTTTCATCAGTGGTTCTCTGTGCAGCGCCCCCTCAGGCAAGGAGGGGAACAGGTTTTTTCAAAGGATTTGGTTGGTTCGACAACAGCTGAAAATGTAACAAATGTTGCAACTTTGGTCCCAAATTAAACTGAATCTACCAGAATGTCAGAAGGAAAGATGGTTTATTTTTTTACTATAAACTCTATTATAAATAAGCAAGAGTCCACATGCAAAAAATATGCAACGTTTAGCCGAGATAAAGATATTTTTGGATTGCAGAAATGTCGGTAAGTCCTAACAGAAGTGGGATAATGACTGAAAAGTTAAAAATCAGAGGAAAAGTGCTGGATGGTGATGGCCTGAGCAGATATTTGCACATTCTTAGGACAGGTTGGTGGAGTCAGCAGATTAAAATGGGCCTAAATGTAATCGCTGGAACAAAGCTGGGCTCAGTGAAGAGACGCTCCGGGGTGAAGTTGCAGCTGATCACATGATCTGGATAAAACCCTTCTTTAAACTATTAGATGAGGACACCACCAGTAGCAGCAGCGCGGCGGGGTGTTACCTGTTGGGAGCAGAGGGAACGGCCGGCGGTGGGGTTCCAGGTTTGTTCTGACGTACTGACCTCTGACCTGTTCCTGTTTGTTCCAGAACCTGCTCGACAAATTCCTCATTGCCAACGCATCTCAGGCAGAGAGCAAGGTGTTCTACCTCAAAATGAAAGGAGACTACTTCAGATACCTGTCAGAGGTGGCCTCTGGGGACTCGAAGAAGGGTGAGGATCACAGCTCAGCCTCACTGCTTCAGAGACCAACAGTTCCTGCAGTGTCCACACGAACCAAAGTAGTTCATCACCTTTTTATTATTCGCGTGCGCCTGGTGTCATCTGCTCTCGGACGGTGTTAATTACACAGAATGCATGTGAAGCGTTTCTACAAACCGTTATGTGGAAATGACATAATTGGCCTGAGTGGATGTCATTTGATCTCGCGCTTCTTTGTCGTCTATTTATATCCTTTTCTTTAAGCTTCAGTCGAAGGCGCGACCGCCTCATGCAGGCTGTTGCTAAGAGACGGCTTCATCATTTGTTGCCAAGGGTTTCAATCACCTAATTGCCATGGCGATGTGTTGACTGAAGTAGCACTGACTAGTAGGGGAGGGCAAAATGAACTTTAAGTTTTATCATGATATTTTAAAGTATTACTGTAATTATGATAAAAGTAACGATAAGAAAGATTGACTTGTTTTTAGGTAACAGTTAATCTAGAAAAACATCCCCGTTTGATTTGTGTAAACTGCACACAGTAACTGCATTTCATTTCATTTTCAAATGTTTTGGTATTTATTGAAACTGTTAGTGAACAATGGAGAAAATAATAAAAATAACAACCCTGACAATAGCTACAGGTTTCTTTAAACATCAGTAATTGGAGTTTATTGTGACAATAAGTCAAAATTCTTATAAGAAATGTATCATGATCAATAATAAACGATGTCAGCGCTCACCGGTACTGTCAAACGTTGCTGGGTAGAACCAGAATCATTATTTCTACTAAATATTTAGTTTACATGTTTGACCTGACAGTTTTCAGGTTGAGGCTCTGAATGGACAAAAGAATAAAATAATAGATTAACAACGCCGGTTTCCCTGGGAGAGTGTTGCGTTCCCTCCACTCATAAAGTTTATGTGAGCCGTAGGACAGAGGCGGCTGTACAGGATCACTGTGTGACGTCTGTGTGTGTGTGTGTTTAAAGAAACGGTGGAGAACTCTCAGAAGGCCTACCAGGACGCCTTCGACATCAGCAAGAAGGACATGCAGCCAACACACCCCATCCGGCTGGGCCTGGCCCTCAACTTCTCCGTCTTCTACTATGAAATCCTCAACTCGCCCGAGCAGGCCTGCTCTCTGGCCAAGCAGGCGAGTTTCAGCACACACACCCACAGGCCGCACGTCTGCCTCTCGGCCGGTAACCCGACCTCTGGGAACGGACGCCGAGGCTTTCCACGGGAGTCGGGAAACCGTAACGATGGATTTCTTTTTTCACTGCAGGCTTTCGACGAGGCGATCGCCGAGCTTGACACCTTGAACGAGGATTCATACAAAGACAGCACGCTGATCATGCAGCTACTAAGGGACAACCTTACTGTACGTATGCAACCAGCATCCAGTTTTTGTTATTGAAACATCTGTGTTGGGATCCTCCATAACTCCTGGACAGCAGAAATATTCTCCCCTTCTTATCTTGAGCTTCAGTAGATTTGACACATTAAACTTGTTGCATAACAGTGAGAGACGAGCGAGTTTTACAGGTAAAACTGCTTTCAGGAGCGGCTGCTCTGATTGGCTGCCTGACACCGAATGATTTACGCTCCCAGATTATTTATCCAGCAGTAAAACATCAAACAGCCGCTGTCTGACGGGTTTGGTTGAACCTTTTGTCGCTCCGTTCGCTTTCACCTGCAGTAAAACGGGTGTTGGTTTGGGGTTTAAAAATCAGATTGAGCTTGGCTGATTATTGTTCTGTAATTACTGGTGTTATGCTGCAGGTTGCTTTATAAATGCTAAATTAAAGGAAGGATAGTCTGACCTGTTTCTCATCGTCTACTTGGCACGGAAACATCTGCAATCTGATCAAGAAACAAGAACTGGAGCCAACACTTAAAGGTTTTCCTTCTGTAAACTCGGTGCGTTTAGAGACAAATGAAGTCAGCAGTTCTGAGTTTCCATGTTCTCATTTCTGTCTGACCCAAAAATTCAACACAGGCCTTAGATTTCTGATGGGAAGTATTTCGTTTTGACAGTTGCGTGTCATATGATTTATTCACTCCTCGATCATTAGTGGGAAAATCTTTACAGGAAAAAATAAAACCTTTTTTAATAACTGCTGAGCTCCTTTTCACATGTTTCTGTTGACTTTTATATTTGGTTAGAAGGCTTCTGTCCCATCACCCTAATCTTCCTCAGACTGAACTCAGGAGTCCCTTCTGATCATTAATATTACTTCCAGTTAGCAGATGCATGCTAACGGTTTTATGACTCATTTTGGGACAAATGGATTCAGATCAGCTTTGTTTTATTTAATGTTACAAAAACCAACTAAATGAAACAAGGCAACAATTTCCCATGAATAAATAAGAATGAAAAAGTAGAATATGAAGTTTTAATCTCTTGCAATCTGCTTCTGTCACATTTCTTCATCATCCTGGTTTGCCACCTGCTGTTTAGCTCATGTTCTCTTTTTTTTCTGGTATTTTTTCTTGTACTCGTCTCTCCTGTGTGACTGAGTTACTGTAAATTCAGACGTTTTTGACTTGCAGATGTTTTGTGTGTTTGCAGCTGTGGACATCAGAAAACCAGGGAGACGAGGGTGAAACCGGCGACGCAGACAACTAGAGCGCACTTCACTGTTCACCCATCCCCACACTTCTCCTCTTCCTCTCCCTGTATCTCCTCCTCCTCCTCCTCTCTTCCTCCTCTCTTCGTACACATAAACGGCCCGTTCATTCCCTCGTTCCCGCCTCTCCGAGTCCGGCCGCCTGACTTCCCTTCTGTATAACCAACAGCATGAATAGCACCCGACCTTCACAAATATTACTGAGCGAACGAGGCGAGGTTAAGGACCCCCCGCCCGCGCTCGCCCGTTCTCCCGCCCGCCCTCTCTCCATCATGGCACTCCAACACAGGCCAGCAGGCTCAGACCTCTGGCTGGTTTAGTCTTATAGCACGCAGAGAGGGTTTTTATCCCAAACCACCAACTAAATGAACATCCTCCAGAGCCCGCCTTCTCCTGTTTATACCTTCCTTGTTTAATCTTTCTCTTCCATCCCTCCCTCCTAACATCTCAGTACGTTCCCTCCCTCCTCCCCTCCTGTCCTAGTGAGTTAAAGCATTTATATAGTTGTCCATTCCTTCTCTGTTTTGGCTTTTCATAGTGTACTGGCAAAGAATGGCTGGTTTTATTCCACTTTAAACAAAACAAAGGTTATTAAACTGTCCGTTTATTTTCAACAAACGCTGTGATGCTTAGTTTTTCCTCTAAATCCTCCCGACCTGGGAACGGAGGGGGTGGGTGGTTGTTTGAACAGCAGGGGAATTCTGCTGGGGGTTTATACAGAAGGGTCCTCCACACAAGGCTGTATTGTGACACTGATCAAAGTTAAACAAATGTTTTTTTTCCTTTTGGTTTGGGTAATCAAACACTCGCTGGTTTCTTTAGTTTTTTTTTTGTCAACTGGGACCTTTAAAGATTTGACGCCATTTCAAACAAACAAAAAAATAGTAAATTGTTCAGCGAAAGTGGAAACATTCCATCTTCATTTTCAGCAAACGCGACCCGCTTGCTTCCCCTCCCTTCTCTCGCCTGTCCTTTGGTTTACTTTTCCGGGTGTGTTTTGATTCTGTAACCAATCGATCAGTTCCGTTTTTTGAAAACTGTAAAATTGTAAAACATTTTTAGAGCTTAACTGTAAATCTTTGTTGTTGTTTTTTTTTTGTGGAGAACAGAATGGTTTTTGGATGTTCGTTACCACCTGCCTGCAGATAAAAACCTTGAAGCCGTTACAGTCAGCTGCTGTTTGATGCTTTGGTGAATTTTTTTTTATTTTTTATTTTTTTAAACCAGATTCGTTTCTGCCTTCTTTCTCTGCCCTCATTCTGTCCATTCCTGCCTTTACAAGACAAGTTTAGTCAAGTCTCGTGTTGCAGCTCGCGGCAGAACGCTGCAAAAGTTGCCTGCCCCTTAGCCGTAGCCGCTCAAATCTTCTGCAGCACGAGTTAAAAATGGTACAGTCTGTGGAATGACACCGCTTCCTGGGACCTGGCGTTTCTATTTCAATCAGACCAACATCAAAATCTCAGCTCCTCCCTTGCTATCGAAACAAACGTAGCTCTGGTGGAACTAGTTGCAAAAAGTAAACTTGGTTTTTGGTGCAGGTAGAAGCCTCGGCAGGTATGTACATTTTAGGAGCCAAATCACAGCCGATCAGCCAATCGAGGAAATGAGAACCTGTAGTTTGGATTATGGTTTTAGAAAAATGTGCAGATCAGTTGAGGCATCCGTCCGAAATCACCGAAACAAATACTAAAAATTAAATCCCCCAAATAATCAGATTTCAGATTCGACTTTACATCCTGGTATTATCAGACGTCAGCTAAAAACACTGCAGCTTTTCCCAAAACGTTTTCCCTCCTTTTTCTACTCAGTGTCACAATAACCTTGTCTAAAGCACCATGACATTCCACTCTGTAGATGTAGAAGGTATTTTTCTTTTTCCTGGGGACAAATATTTTCATGCACTGACATTTAAAAAGTAGAAAAAGACAAAAAAAAAAATCTCATCCTCCCTGCTGCTCTTTTTTTTTTCCTCTTTAGCTGAACAAAAAGACGGTTACTCTTCGCTTTCTAAGGACAAAACTGATCCCTTGCAGTAGTGAATGTGGCACCGAGCCTGTCTGTATATCTGGTATCTGAAATCATTTTGTTTTTACTGACCAGTATTCTGCTTAAAATAAAACAAAAATCAACCCAAAAACAACAAAAAAGTCTGCTTCTGTGACGGTTTTCTTGCTTAGCTCGCACGTGGTTGTGAAACTTTAGGGTTAGCTTAAATATACAAAAAAAAACACGAAAATGGTTTAAAAAATTGAAAAAAAAAATCCTGAGTACCTTTCCTTCACTCTGGTTCTTGACGTAAAACTAGATTTGTGTATGTCTTTTAAAAAAAATCCAATTCTAGTTTAACCTTTCATGTTATAAACAGGATAAATTGTAAAAGACGATTTAAAGTGAAATAAAGTTTTATCAGTTCCGAATCAGCCCTTCTCTGTTTGTCGTCACCTGCCAGCCTGGTCATGCTACATGTTTCTGACTTCCTGTTGACCGTATGTTGTACATCTAAAGGGGGGGTAGGTCACCAAACAACCAACCAGCCAAATAAACAATCGACCAATCAACAGATCGAACCTCTGGCTCAGGCAACTGTTGAGGGGAAAGACTGTTGGGACAGAAAAATGCAAATCTTCACCACGTTAACAGGCTTCGGTGTTATCGAGTCTCGGCGACGTTTTATTCAAATAAAGACGTATGCAAAGTTTTATTCCCGTTTGGTTTTCATAGACAATCAGACAACGGGGCGAGAAATAATTCTGCACAAAAACAAAGGACTTGGACTGAATGTTGGTTCCTGTTCATCATTTTTACCAGCTTGTCACGATCCTTTTTTTGGTTGAAACTTAATTTTTTCATAAACTGGGTTTCAGATGAAGTTCTCGGATAAATTAATGGAAGTATCCTTTGCTTCTCATTGGGGAATTGCAGCTGAACCAGCAGCAAGTTAAAGTGGATGAGAATAAGACGGGACAGGAGTAAAATATACCAGTTAACATGGTATACTGACATTAAAGGGAATGCGCAACTGATTGTAAAGTAAAATATTTCATGTGGATGGATGAATTTCCATAAAACTGCAAGTAGTGATTTGCAAATAGCAAGAATATTGCTAGGAGGAAGGATCTGTTATGCTACTTTGTGCAACCAGGATGCAGCTGTCTGACTGAAGGAGCTGCAGCTCTGCAGCAGCTCCATGTATTCAGTTCAGATCTGTTTATTTTGATGGCACCAATTCACGACAAATGTTTCAAAGCGCTTTACAAAAAAAAAATTAAATTGAAACATTCCAGTTGATCCTAGTTATCGGTCAGTGCAGTAAGCTCAATTAATTCAAAGTAAATAAAGTTTCCAAGGAAACCCATCCGATTGCATCGAGTCGTTGACTCGCAGCATTTTCTCCTCCTGGACGTAGCGACAACCGCTAGCATTCTCTGGCTTTACAGCAATCCCTCACATGCATGTGACCACAGTGGAGAGGAAAAACTCCCTTTTAACAGGAAGAAACCTCCAGCAGAACCAGAGCGAGCGGCAATCTGCCTGGGGTTTGAGAAGACAAGCCGGATGCATGATGTTCATGAAAGTATGGGGTGGAAGACATTTTCCAGCAGTAACCTGGACACATCAACTCTTTCTCCACATTCCCTGGCCAGTTTGATGTCACCCACGTGTTTCCTGCGGTCCTGAGGACGAGCTGGCTACAGCTTCCTGTTCGCCCAGGCTGCTTACTGATCTGTTTGGGGTCAAACAATCACAGCGGCTGTCTGTACATCTGAAACAAACGATTCAGATGGATTTCCTCTTCGGCATGACCTCTAGAAGTGTTTTGATGTATCTGATCCATATTGCTCAGTTCAGTGTTTGGGATGACCTGAATCATGCAGCCTCCAGACTCAAACTTGCTCATCGGTCCATAAAATGTCCCGGCTGGGCAGCGGCGCCTGCAGAGGTTTGCTCAGGAATGGGAGTTTGCATCGGCATCTTGGCTTCACACTTTGACTGTTCCAGTCCCGACCTTTGACCACTCAGGAGTTGATCATTCACCAAGTCTTCGCCACGGCTGTTTGATCTGTTCAACAGGACAATTTCCTTCCACTTCTTCCTGGCTTTGGTTTCTGTTTTAAACCGTTTGAGATGATTGTAGCGGAGCGGTCCACCTTTTAATCATTGCTGCCCATTTTACTCTGATTTTCACTGAAATTCACCATAACCAGTTTGAGTCATGCCTGTTTTGTTTTTGTTTTTATCTCCACTATTGTTTTGTCAATGCATGATCAATTGATCTGCACGTCTACCATTAAATTATTGATCTGATTGGTCTTGATCTCGACCGGGTGCCGCTCTGTCCGGTTTATCTAAATGTTTGCTGCCGCGCCCAACTCACACCAGACCAGAAACGAGTCTTTGGTGCCAACTTCCGTATTCGTTTCATGTGATATTATTTGATTTTGACCATTCCACTGGGGACACGTAACTCGGAAAAGTTAATGTAACTTCAAAATGAATTGTTCTAGCAAATCCTTGTGTGAGGACGTTTCTGTCTGCGCTGGGTTTGAAAGCTCAGGACTCCCGGAGTCTTTTCTTTGTGCGTCTCGTTGTCTGAACATGCCTGCTGCTGCGGTGAGTCACAGTTCTCGCTGTGGCCGCTCGCTGACTTTTACAGCCTGTGTAGTCAGCGGGGAGGAGCTCAAAGGTGTGTTGCATCTGACTCACTGCTACATTAGTTTTACATGTCACATCGCAGGGTGGGGCAGGAGCTTCAGGTTCAGAGCTGCAGTCACTGTTAAACTTTCAGGTGTGCTCAACCTTCTAATCTCACAGAATGTAGGAAAACCGAATGACAAAAACACTAAACCTTACCAAGTATCTTCTAGTGAAAATATCTTGGTACACTTGAAATACAGCAAAATTTACAAGTAACTTTTCAGCAAGATCGAGGAGCTTGTAGGTAAATAATTCCTTAAAATGGAAACTACTAGTTTTATTGGCAGATTATTTTACTTATAACATGGGACAAATGTCTAAGTAAAATCTGCCAAAGGGCGTAATCCTTCTTCATCAACATTAAAGAATTATTGACTTAAAACAAGCTCCTATACCTTGTTTATAGTTTACTTAAGTTTTGCCTTATTTCAAGTGTACTAAGATTTTTTTCACTAGAAAGTAAAGCAAAAATACGTCAAGATTTTGTGTTTGTGCAGTGAATTGTACATCCACATGTTTGGCCTCCATGTTTTAGAGTATTTTATAGACTGACTGTTGTATGCGTGTGTGTGTGTGTGTGCTTTTGTTTGTAATACCTTGTGGGGACCATATTCATGACACTGAAGCCTGGTCTCCACAAGGGGAAACGCTGTTTTGGTTCAGGGGTCAGATTTAGGACTAAGGTGTGAATTGAGTTTTGGTTAGGGTTAAGATAAGAGTAAAGTTTAGGCTGTAGAAATGAATGGAAGTCAATGGAAAGTCCCCACAAAGATACCCACGTAAATGTGTGTGTGTGTGTGTGAGAAACCGCCTCCCCTCCTTTCTGTATAAACTGGATCTGCTTTGAGGAAATTCATGTCTGAGTTCTCTGCCAACTAAAACATTTACCTCAACATGTTGGTTGCACTTTCGCTTTCAAGCTACTCGCCATTACAAGCTTTGTAGAAAACTTAAATATTCAGGTGGAAAACTGAAGAATTTTAACAGCAAAAGGCCCTCCAACCATGCCAGGAATAGATGAGATCAATGAAAGCGTGGTTGTCGAGCGGCGCGTCTTTCTCCTGCAACAGAACCCAACGGTTTCTGTTTCCTCTTTTAGCAGAGGAACTGTTCCAGACAAGCTGCTACACACATGAAACATGCAGGCCAAACAGGCAGATAAGGCCTCCCATGTAAATGTTTTACACTAAACATTTAAGGTGTCCAGCTCTACAGGTCGATGACGTGACCTGCGTTGCCCGGCTCATCAGAATGATCTTCCAGCAAGTAAAAAAAAAAAGGTTTGCTACAAACCTTCAACTCTGATTATCATTTTAAAAAATGACTCCTGGTTGACAGTTTCAGTTGCCAAGACAAAAGCTTTAGGGCACCTGGGAGTCTCTTACTAAAAATTGAGCAGAACTTACTAAATGTTGGCAACAGATATTTGTGAGTGCATCTTACAAAAAGGATGCAGAGCTGCATCCTTTTTTCATTATCAAAAGTCATTTGATAATGAAACCTGCTGATTATTTTGGTCCAGAGAAGAAAAGGTTAAGGTTGCCAACAGTGCGGCAAAAAGAATCCACTTTAATCAGAAAGCCGACGCGACAGTTTGGTACTGCAGCCAAATTTAGTGATTAGAGGCGGCGACAGTCAGTCAGGAAGAACGATAACATTCTGCTAAAGATTTGCTGCTACGTAGCTCCTGCAAATCTGAACCGGGAGTGAGCCGCACACCTGAACCGCCATCTTGGTAGGCAAGCGCAACGCGAAGCATTGATGAACCAGACCAACAATCAGAAAACTGAGCACTCCAAACTGTCGTGTACTTATATTGTTTATAAATTAGATTGGAAAGAGGCAAGAGCCAGTTCTAAGCTTACGGCTTGTTTATTGTTAGCACTGCAACTCCATAGCAACTGTGAGTAGTTACAGCTGCCTACCAAGATGGCTGTCAGCCACAAAGTTCCTGTAAGTGTGATGTCACTTAAAAACTGCCTAAATGTAGCTTTTGAAACTAATAACCTCTAAGCAGGCCTTTTAATTAAGGCTATTTTCTGGATTAAAATGTTTTTTAATTGGTCTGATGTAATATTCTAATTTTAAATGTCATGTTTTCATAAACTGACAGAGAAAGTGTTAAGATATCCATCTGTGTGTAATTAATCCAAGTAATTTTTCACATTTTGATAAAGTTCCCATAATAAATAATATTCTAATTTATTGAATGTGTGTGTGCATGCAAAACAGAAGAAAAAAAAAATCTGCATGACTGGAAACACCTGCACAAGACTATACTGATTTATTAGCAGGTTAAAGGTCATATTTCATCAATCTGTTCAAACCAGGTGAAAATAATCCTGTGTTTTTTTTTTGAGGAAGATGGCAAGGTGAAATAAAAAATGCTGAACCAAAGATGTGACAACACAAGTCACACTGAGGGTCTGTCTACGTTCACCAGCTGAACGATCTGAGATCAATTTATGTTTCACAAACTTTCTCTGGATAAAGCAAAAACATGAATTATCTTTTAAAATAATTTTTATTTTGCATACACTAATCTAAAGCAGCAGATGAATGACAACGGCAGGCACTTCAGGCAAGATGGATGGAAAGGAAAACATTTCTCATGTCCACATTGCAGTGAAAAGACAGGAAAAAACAAAATGGCGGGAAGAGAGTTTTTATTTAAATGTCCCGATCCTTCAGAGGAGAAATGAAGCGATCCTACACAAGCAAACAAAAGTGTTGATATAGTAATACAGTTTAGAACAATGTTTTATCAAACATTACAAAAACAAAACTAAAATAAATGAGGAACTTCTTGAACTTAAATGTTGAAGGATCAACATCCTCCCATGATACGCGGTCAAAAACTGGAGACCAAAAGTAAAGAAATAAAATAAACTCAGAGCAAAACATGAAGAAGATCATGAAGTTTCATCATCACAGCTAATCTGCTTTAGTTTTTATTTTATTCTGATACTCAGGAATCGCTTCTCCAGTCAAGGTGATTCGTTTTCTTTCTCGTTTTCTCCTAAAACTTTAGTTTAAAATCTATATTTATCTTTGGTGTTCAGGGAAATCCTGTTTACAGGTTTCATTCTTAAACCTGACGGCCTTCTGCAGCTTTGAAATACTTTTTACAATATTTCAATCCCTCAAAATCTTCCTCCAGACTCAGCAGACGCTTCAGTCTGAGGGATTTTCCTTATTTTGAGGTCAATCAGTTTCATCAGGACTGTTTTGTTCTGAAGCAGATACAGCTGACGTTAATTCAGGAATCCTCAGGGATCAACCGACAAATCGATCTGATCCACCGACATTTTACCTCGGCACAGGTCTGGAGATCAGCCGCCGTCGCCTTTAGCTCTGCTGATGGCGATGGCAGTCACTGCACTCCCAATAACAGCGTCTGAGTTTGTTTCCTCCTGATGAGTATTAACTGTACACAGCAGATTTCTGGAGTGTTTGAAAAGTTACTCATAATGCAAGAGGCATAAATGCATAAAGTATGAAATCATGTGGCGTATTTTCACTGCGTTTCCCTTCAGGATCAGAGGAAACATCCCAGACGGACGGAGAAACGACTTCAGACCAGATTCACAGCTGATCGCTGATCCCTGATCTGATAAAAAAAGTACAATTCCTGGAGATTTTTATCTTCAATCTGCATTACTGTTGGCTCGTTTACATCTGGGTCCATAATTTCTGCTGACTCATCGTGTCTGAGCCACTCACCGACAGAAACAGTGGAACCCCCCGAGGAGCCGGTTTCATGCCATTTGGTACCAGAACTGGAGTATTTTATTAACAGGTTTGGGAATTTATTCAGTGGAATAAACTGACTAAAAGAGAATGGGAAACCTTTTTGCTCATTAGCGGCTAAATGAAAAGATGTTTCGTCTCTGCGGTGGATTGTAGATGAATATTCTGTCTTTGAGCTCATGGCTGAACTTTACGGTTAACGATGATAAACATACAGGCTGGAGAGGGGAGGGAATAACTGCAGCTGATATAAATAAACATAAATACCGAATCAGAGAGGCTGACAGTTGGAATCAAACTATGAACAGCTGTAGATCGGTCGGGTCAAACTGAAGCGTTCTGATTGGAACCCGGGTTTATTCTGGGGGGGATCCCGGCGCCGGTCCAGATGCCGTCTCACTTCTTCTTCTGCGCCTCCTGCAGCAGCTTCAGAGCGGCCGTGTTCTTTGGCTCCACCTTCAGGAGGACGTTCAGGTCGTCCACGCAGGCCTTCAGGTCCTGCAGGGACGAAAACGAAACGTTTCAGTGACAAACTGATCCAGACGCATCAACTCACAACTAAAGATCCAAATACAAACACATCAGGAACAACGACTCGGTTGGAAGAAACGTGTTTGAGTCGAAAGGCGTCTGGAGAATCTGTGGTAACAATTACAGCTTTTCAGGAAGAAAGATCAAGTTTCTCAAAGATCAGAAGTAAAAACAGAAAGATGAAAATGTTTCCTCTTCATAACAGAGGAAGGTTCTGTTGACAGATTGGGCTTTGCTTTCAGCCACGAGTCCCACATACAGACTGAGCTCCTGCTGAGACCATCCTGCTTTTTACTACTCCTACAGACC
Organism: Girardinus metallicus; assembly: GCA_903067095.1. Lineage (NCBI taxonomy): Eukaryota > Metazoa > Chordata > Actinopteri > Cyprinodontiformes > Poeciliidae > Girardinus > Girardinus metallicus. The sequence continues at coordinate 5,098 of CAEGAE010068603.1, read as the reverse complement.
AACAGCAGACAAAGTCCTTAAGGCAAAATGATTCCTCAAGATAAGATTAATAAGCAGTGAATGTTGGCAGGCCTGCTGCCTGCACATCTTCTGATGTATGTGAGTGAAACGTTGCTATGATTGCCACTGTGTTTGTCTAAATCAATCGATCAAGTTTATTTGTGCAGCACATTTCAGCAACAAGGCGGCTCAACGTGCTTTACTTTAAAACATATATAACATATAGTTTGGTGTCGTTACACATCAGATTATTGATTAATGTTTTATTTATTATGTTTTAAAAGCATCTCTAACCAGGTGGGGGTTTAGTCTGGATTTAAAGGAAATCAGTGTTTCGGCTGTTTTGCAGTTTTCTGGATGTTTGTTCCAGATTTGTGGGGCATAGAAGCTGAATGCTGCCTGTAATAACTGAAACTGCGTTGACTCTAGATCTATAACTCCAGATCTATAACTCCAGATCTATAACTCCAGATCTATAACTCTAGATCTATAACTCCAGATCTATAACTCCAGATCTATAAATCTAGATCTATAACTCCAGATCTATAACTCCAGATCATTCTCCTTTAGGTCCAAAGATGAAAACTTCAGTTTTGTTTCCGTTCAGTTGGAGAAAGTTGCGGCACATCCAGACATTTATCTGCTCTAATCATCTGTTCGCCATGATGTCACGATGATGTCACCAGGTGACGTCATGGTAGCTAATCTTACCTGGAGTGAAAACTGACAGCAGCCTCCCGTAGCGCTGGAACGTTTTATATAAAGGTCTGACTAACGGTAATGTGACACATGAAAACCTGTCTGCGCCTCCAGAGTCTTTTTTTATTCTATTGTTTTATTTTATTTTATTTCCTTCATGTATAAAAAAAGACAATTTACAGACAGAAAGAATAGAATGAAAAACAAAGGTGTTAAAATCGGGCTCAGCAAATATATAATTAGATAAGAAATCCACATCTGTGAAGTCATGGTACATTTCAAATTATAGTCAAATAAAAAAAAATATTTTTATTAAGAAAAATATCCATTTTCATTTGTGGGCTGTCAGATTCTCCATAGTTCCAGTTTTTAACTGCTGTTTGTTTTCCTTAAAAAGGTTCAGACTCTGGAAAAACCTGAAGATTTTGAACTACAGACGATCTACATTTTTAGATCGTTTTACTGTTTTGATTATTTATTTAAGTCCTCAGTGTGTGCTAGATTTACCAATCTGATTAATATCTGTATTGATGCCAATATTGAAAATAATTACAGATCAAGTATCAGTGATGATGTGTCCAATCTGTTCAGTCTAATTCTATACTTTCTGCTCTGTGCGACATTATGCTTTATTATTTATTTCACATTATATTTAGAATTACTCATTGCACTTTTTGTTGGAGTTTATTATGTTTGACCAAAGTAGTCCGTTTCAGTTTCCTTATGATTTATTTTTCATTGTTTTACTTCTAACTGCACTGACTGAACAAATTAAAGTTATTTTTACATGTTTGATCAAGCTTCAGGAGCTGTTGGTGTATTTCAGTGTTCTCTATAAAATAAATGTATAATTTAGTACATTTATGTCAGTGCTTTACAATAACAAATCAATTCATCTGAAGGAGTAGCCAGTGGATGGTTACGTCCTGGTTTGTGCTGATGGTCAGGAGCCAGGAGAAGGTTTGCCGCTCTCACCTTGAGCTCCTTGTGGGCCTGCGCCCTCCGGTAGAGCGCCTTCACATTGCCGCTGTCCATCCTGAGCGCCTCGCTGCAGTCCCTGACGGCGTCTCTGTACTGCTTCACCGACAGGTAGCACAGCGCCCTGAACACAACAGGCACTCAATAATTCATTTATTTTGAAATTTAAAAGAATCTGCCGAATGTTATGTCTATAGTTTATAGTCACTGGTTAATCAAGTGTCACTGTTAGCGGTGTTGTAAAACAGAAATCATAGAGCAACTTCACAATTTAAAAATGAGGGAGCCACACAAGAAGAAAAAAAAAAAAACTAAATTGCGTTTCGCTGGAAACTGTCAGATCTGGCAACCCTGCCGAACGGCGCCATGTTTGTTGTCTGAGGGGAGAGAGAGATGGAGCTCTGTTTAAAAAAAGACGCAGCTCTTACTGTGAAAATGTTCTCATCACAATGAGGATTTTGATTTATTGGTGTTTCAATAAATTCCCATTAATGATGTTTAAAAAAACAATCACAATATCAGAAATGTTGTCTTTGCTACTTTCTTCACTGTTTCATGAGAGCATCAGCAAATATGATTAAATGCAGCTACTGTGGTCAGTTATTATAATGACATATAATAGCTTATCTATATATATGTATATTATTTAAATAAAATAATATACAATAATATAAAATATTTATATTACTCAAATAAATACATTTGAGTAAATAAATGCTGGCTGCAGGCGTCTGGTGTTTGTTGTAATTTCTGGTTTCTTTCCATGTGAACGTATTTTCAGCTCACCGGTTGGTGTAGGTTGTGATCTCGTTGGGGTTGAGTTTCAGGCTCTGGCTGTACTTCTCTATGGCCTTCTTATGCTCCCCTTTCTTCACCAGACTGTTGCCTTCTTCCTTCAGAGCCTGCGCTTTCTTCATGTCTTTGTCACTTGATGCTAAAAAGAAAAAAAAAGGGATTTAAATATATAAATCTTTGTTAGTTACAAATTCCATGTGTTAAAAGTGCACTAAGAAACGAGTGGTGAGTTTATTGCTGTAGGAAGCTGTAAGTGCTCACCGGGCTTGTCTGTTTTCTTGATGCCGTTCTGCTGCGGCGCCGGGTTTGCCTTCGGACCGCCGCCTGCGGCCTGCTGGGCGAGCTTTTCCCTCACCGACAGAGGAACGGTGGGGATGGGAGGAAGTTTCTCCCTCCACGACGGGCCGTCTGCCTCTGTGAGCGCTTTAGTCATTCTGAGGAAACAGGAAAGGATTTTACTTTCATGCAAAATAAACGACAACATGCTGCCCACAGTGGCAAAGTGGGTGTAGATGTAAAGCTGCAGTGTGTAACTTTTATAAAAAATTATGCTTTTTACATGTTTGTTAAAACTGTTACCATGTTTTGAAAGTTTGGTATGAGACAGAATCTGTGAAAATATTGCCGTCTGAAGAAATGCACCAAAAACAACCAATCAGAGCCAGGAGGACGGGATTAGCGCTGTCAATCACCACTGTGTACGTGCTGCTAAATGTGCTAATGGTTGAGAAACAACTTACCGTTACAGGAAAACTATCTATCCGCCGTCACCAGTGGCTATGCTAACTATGCTTAGTAGAGAGGGGGGGGGGCAGATGGAGAGAGGGGCAGCGCCGTATGTTGGGTGATTGACAGCACTAATACCTGCCTCCTACCTCTGATTGCTTGTTTTTACACGGAGCGCCATCTTTTCAGATCATCTGTCTTATATTGTAATGTCAACATTGCCAAACAAATATGTAAAGAAAACACTTCTGATAAAAATTAAATACTATCATTTTAAAACCACTTAACCAGAAAAACTTAAAGATAATTAATTTGTTTTAAGACATAAAACAAATGATGATAAATAAAACTACAGTTTCAAAGAAAGTTACATCAGGATGTAAAACTGAGCGAGAAACTAAACGGCCGTTTTCTTCCTAAGCTCCTCCTGCGAGGCAGAAGCTGGTTTATCTGTCGGGTGTCTGAAAGGAGCGGCGGCTCCGACCTGTTGGTGCCGTCATGAGCTGCCGCTATGTTGCAGTCGATCTGCAGGGCGGTTTTGTAGTCGATGTAAGCGTGTCTGTAGCGCTCCAAGGCTTCGTAGGCAGCAGCGCGTCGGAGCAGAGACTTCACGTTGAACGGGAACAACTCCAGAGACCTGGGAGAAGACGAGCAGCCTGCAGGTGAACAACTCAAACGCTGCGGGGATCCACATGAAACAGGCAGCGTGCGTTTTGGAATAAAGGACGAGATGAAACAAGAGATCTGTCATTCTGCAGAGCTGCGTCACTCGTGGTGGAAGAAAAGTCCTTTTAGTTGTGATTTATTCTGACTTTGAATTTTTATTCAGATTTTTTAGCAGAGGCTTTGCTGTATAGAACAATTATTGTCTCTGTTTTTGATGCTGTGCAGTTGGAAGGAGTTTTGCTCTTTTTTTCGGCCAGTAACAGAAACCATTTGTTTTTTTCAACCGGCAGCCATAATAATTTTCGTTATTATGTTGTAATAACTAATGTTTCTGGACGATAATTTGTCCCAGAAGTTATTTTGATAAATAGTAATATAATAGTTAGAAAAAAAACGCTCTCAAAGATCAATAACCTTTAAATTTTAATAAACATTTAACCCTGGAACTGGAAGACATTTAAATATCCAAAATAAACAAACCAAATGAATTATGAAGTCTCTGTAAATAAAATTGTCCTTCACAAGAAGGACTGGTTGAGACTAAAGCAGCAAAATGAACCATAAATCATCCAAACGGAAATGACTGAGCTCAGTTTAATTCATCATGTGATTAACTGATTTCTTGTTCATGGTGGCCGGCATAAAGAGAGCAGCTGATCAGCATCTCACAAAGCTGAACAAACATGAGACTATCTTCAGTCAGAGGCTTCTTCAGTCAGCAACACTGACTGCTACTGGAGATCCTCTTTAAAGATACTTGGATTAAATGATTTATGACTTAATTTTACTTTGAGATAAATGAAGAGAAATGAAATGTTAAAATCATACTTAATGGAAACTTTTCATTGTCATCAATATAAGACATTTAAAAACAAATCATCGCATTTGAAATAAACTATACAATAGGGCTGCTGTAAACGAATATTTTAGTAATCGAGTAATCTATCGATTATTCTTACGACTAATCGAGTAATCGCATAAAAAATTTGATAAAATAAAATATGGGTAAATCTGGCTTAACAGCAGAGTAACTATCAGATATCAATATCAGTCCAATTTTTCACATTGAGCTTCTCTACTTGCTACTTTTTGTAGTTTAGAAAATTAACCTGTAATAATAAAGACTCACTTTCTAAGTTAGCCTGAAGAAAAGTGATACAAAAATCTGAAATTATATTCAGTTTAATAATAAAGAGGCAGGATCACAAATATGCTTATAAAAAATGTTTATGAT
>CAEGAE010068597.1:0-38715 GCA_903067095.1 Girardinus metallicus | reverse complement strand
TATATATATTACTGACTGCTTTGTGTTGTCATAGAACTGGCAGAAGCTGCCTGCAGGAGTCCTTCCCCGTCAGTGCGTTAGGAGCCCATTCTTTATCTGGCGCAGGGCGGGTCGCAACTTCAGCTACTTCCACCTCTCATTCTGGGGGTGGACCCCCCCACCCCCAGAATGAGAGGGGTGGGGGGGTCCGACTGTTCCCCTTTTCTGCATCAATATGTACAACATTAGTGTATCCATTTATAATATTCTAAATAAAGCTGAAGTCAGTTTGAGGGATTCTGATCCTAGGAGGGATTTTTTCCCATAAATCCTTGGGAGGCTACAGGTGAGGCTTAACCGCTTAGCTTTCTCTAAACAACATGTTCTGTAAGGCGGCACAGTTCATAGAGCTGCAAGTCACTTTCAGCTGTGGTGAACAGAAAAACACACCATATTTTCCACTACTACTTTATAAGCCTATTGGATTGACAGAGTAAGATGCAGTTGAAGCCCAACATCTAAATACATTGTATGTTTAAAAAAAAAAAAAAGGAAAAGAAGAGGACGTTATTCGGAAAGCAACAACAGGGGCCAGATTGCAGTTTTCACCCATATCTAAAGGGAAGTTTAGAGAGACCAGTTAACCTAACGGTCATGTTTGATGAGCTGTGGGAAGAAGCTGGAGGACGGAGCATCCACAGGGAGAACCACGATACTCCTTGGTGCAGCCTATAAACCTGACTCCATGTTACACCAGTTCTGTCAAGAGGAGGAGCCAAAATTCCAGAGAAATTTGACGACCAAAAACTACTTAACTTGGAAAAAAAGGCAGAAACCAAATAGTACAGAATTCAAAAAGCTGTAAAGAAAGAGTCATAATTATTTTTCAGAACATTCTAGGATTTAGAAGGTAAAAATGTTTTAGGTAAGCTGAAATGACTCAAAACCTGTGACAATTAGTCTGATTTAATGCCGGAGAAAAGTTTTATTTGATTTTATTTTTTGAATAAAGTCTATGTAATTATCTGGGTTCAACTGCATATTCTCATTTCATTAAGCAACACATCTACTACTCTGGGGATGAGTTTATTGTCAGAGGTTGCTAAATTATGCATAGAAGAAAAAGACAGAAAAAGAAAGAAAGGCCTGAAGTTCAGTTATTAGTATAATAATAGTATAGAGTCCTGGAAAGCAAAACAACTCAAAAAAGAGGAAAAAAATACAACAAATGAAGGTACAGAACTCTGAAATATAATTTGAAGTACTATGTGAATTTGAGTTTGCTTTCAGACACTAGATGGCAGCACTGTTATACCGCACCCACATCTGAAGGTTCATCGCCCTGTCTTCAACAGGAGACAGTCGTTCATAAAGAGGATTATTAGTTATTATCCATCATCAGGAGATTAGCCAACATAATCCTCATCCTAAAAACCCAGCTCATCACTAGGTGGCTTAATCAAGTTTGCAGTGGGAAGTTTCTTCCTTTGATAAAGCCGTTTGTCAGGGTTCAACATGTGAACACATTGGGGCTTAAGTCTCTGTCGTCAAAGATAAAGCCTTAACTTTGAAGAGATCACAAGTCCTGCTAAGCGTGGGAGGTAAATGGAATGTGTCGACCCAAAACTAACATGATTCTAGAGCGTCAGTAGAAACGTCTAAGATGTACACACACGGAAATCACGACATACCTGTGGACGGCGCGGAAGTCTCATTGGCAGTTACAGAAATCCCTTTGATTGCAGTGATTGCCTTAAAAGGTTCAGCAACAAACTATTAAGTTGCAGTCAGTGGGGATGCTGTGTTCAGGGTTTTCCACCACTCAAAGCATTTTGGGCGAAAAAGTTTTGGGTTCTTCTTATAGTACCTTATTTACATAACCAAAAGGTAAGGTTTGTGGACCATTGGCTGCACTGTCAATGGATCGTCTCACCTAAACTCTGGATCTATGCGGCTGTAGAGGTCACCATTTATCAAAGAGTCCTTACAAATTTAGTCTGTAAAAAAAACCTGTAACTTCTAGGATGTGGATTATTTTGTTTCCACATCCGCCATTGAGAAATTTATCTTATGAGCTATTTCTCGCATTTGGTTTCTTCAGTTCAAGCTCTTAAGCTAGGTATGGCAATTAAGAAAAAAAGAAAACTACATTATGCTCATGTGTCCATTTCAGGGTAGCAATGCTGTCACCAAGTGGCAGAAACTCCAATTATTCTACCAAGGCTTTCTGGAAAATGGAGGTAAGATTTTATTTTTCAGCTCATTACCATATAGAACCTTGCATAGCTTGGCAGTATTTTGTGCTGTAGCTTTCTCATATTTCACTGAACAGACAAAAGGACAGACAATTGGCTGCTGGTCTACTCCCCTGTGCCAATTACCTGTATATTCCTGTGCTACCTGATCACTGTTTGGGCGGGTCCAAAGCTGATGGCGAACAGGCGGCCCGTCAACCTCAAACCCGTCCTGGTTGTTTACAATTTTGCCATGGTCTGCCTGTCTGCCTACATGTTCTACGAGGTAAACTCTGGACACAAACAAGGGAACTCAACGTAACAGATATTTTGAGAAAATATTTCTTTTGCTTAGGACTTCCACTGATTTTAATGTTAAAAGAACTGACAGGAAGTTGTTGATGTGTAAAGTTAAGTTAGCAGAACCCAATTATTTAAATGCAATGTTTTTCCACATTTCTAGTTCACAGCATCATCTTGGTTGGCCAATTACAGTTTGTTGTGCCAGCCGGTCGACTACAGCAACAATCCATTGGCTCTACGGGTAAATAAAAAAATATATATACATGTTATTTGTAATTTAATAATTTAAGGATTGTATTTCTTCTTTCCTTCCTTATTTCCTTTTCCGTCCTTCATTGTGTCTTTTCTTTTAGCCTTGCTTCACTGAATCTTACGTTTTTCATTCTGTTCGGCTTCCTTTGTGTTATTATTCGCCGTACCTCAGTCGGCCTGTTTGTTCTCTTCCACAGTTGTGCCTAATCCCTTGATTAATTCGCCTACATTCACTGTCATTCTCCACTCTTCCCTCAGTATATAAGCTCACTGGTTTCCATTGTTCTTTACTCGTTCATCTTCTCAGTGCTAGTTCGTTTAACATTCCTCCATGCTGCTGTAAGTCCGTCCTGTTTCATTTTGCCCTCTTGGTTCGCTTTTGGATTGATTTATTTTAATTTTTATTTTTTTCATGATATTTTGAACTTTCGACTTTCTGCGTTATTAAACAGTTTAATTTTCGAGTATCATGCAAAATGAACTCTAGTATTTTAGACTTCAAAACAAAGGAAAGGAATAAAACATTTGGAAAAACTTGAGTCTGACAAAGTCTGGATTTTTTTTTTTTGCAAAAGTTGGAATTTGCCAGCCATGACAATAGCTGAGAGCAAAAAATTAATATTTTTTATATGTCCTGATATATTACCCTCTATAATTAAAACAGTACCGCTCATTTTTACTATGCAATGTACTTTCTGTAGTTCAAATGTAGGTATGGGCCTTATAGTAGACAATTAAACAAAGATGAATTCTAATCTTTCACATTAATCTAATCTTTTAGATTTTACAATAACTCTTTGAAGAATTTATAATAAAGTATTTTCAAATATGAATAAAATTTGAATTTGTTTTTTTTTTTCCTTTAATTTATTAGATTGAGCATCTTAATACCTGAAATGTTGATGTCTCACTGTGTGTGTTGGACAGATGGCCAGAGTTTGCTGGTGGTTTTACTTCTCTAAAGTCATAGAGCTCAGTGACACTGTGAGTACACACACCGGAGCCGCACTCAGTTATATAACTGTGACATAAGTTAATGCTTCTTCTGGACATTTTTAATTTGGTGGCACTGCGTATTGTTTTGACCAGGTCAAGCTAAAGAAAGACTGCCCTCCACTGGTGAAAACATAAAAGTGCATCATTTGTGAGGCTTCATGTAGTTCAGTCAGATTCTTTACTTGGTTATTTCAGAATCAGTTCAATAAAGAGAAAATATCTCTTTTCAGCATAAAAAAAAACATCCATAAGAGTAAGTTAAGAGACACTTGTATGACTTACTACAAAATTATGCTGCAGTAAAATATGCATCAGGTGTCTATTTAAAAATATAACCTGGAGGTATGGCCTTAAGTGTTTTGTTCTTGCTTCATTTAGTGTGTTTGTGTTTTGCAGATATTTTTCATTCTGCGGAAGAAGAACAGCCAGCTGACGTTCCTCCACGTCTATCACCATGCAACCATGATCTTTAACTGGTGGGCCGGGGTTAAATATGTAGCCGGGGGTCAGTGTGAGTACGTCTCGCTTTGTGTTAGCAGAATCCACGAGGACTGTACCATGAATAAGATGATGATAAATAAACAGAGGTGGGCAAATTGTAGTCAAGTAAAAGTGGCACTACTTCAGCTTATTTTTACTCAAGGAAACGTAAAAAGTAGCCATCCAAGAAATCACTCAAGTAAGAGTAAAAAAAAAGTATTTGGTAAAAAGTCTACTCAAGTAATGAGTAACTGATCAAATTACCAATCATTTAATGTTTTAAAATTACGTCGTCAGAAGGACCAGAATATCAGGTTAAGTGGAAATTTTGCTATTTTAAGGACCAAAATGAAAATATTTCATATAAGTAACAAAAAATAACAAAGTCAGAATATATATATTTTTTCTCCAAATCAATTTCTTTCAGTACAAAATTTATGAAACTTTTAACAAAAGCTGCAGGTGTGTGTGTCTGTGTCTGGTGATATTTTTGGTTCAGACTTCTTTGCTCCTCATTCAGTGCGTAGAGAATCCAAAACTTTTATTCAAGTAAGAGTAGCAATACTTCATGATAAAATTACTTAAGTAAAAGTAAAAAGTAGATCATAGTAAAAATACTACTAAAGGTTCTTTTTTTCCCCCAAAAAAGTTACTCAACTAAATGCATTTGAATAAATGTTACATAGTTACTACCCAACTCTGTGAATAACCCATCTTGTGTATTTGTCTGTAGCTTTTCTGATTGGTCTGATCAACTCCCTGGTCCACATAGTCATGTATTTGTACTACGGGCTCGCCGCTCTAGGGCCACACATGAAGAAGTACCTGTGGTGGAAACATTACCTCACTTCTCTGCAGCTGGTAAGAACGGACACTAGTGTCAGAGATAATATGAAGCTAAGATACATTGGTACATGTCTTTGAATAAGTATATTTTTCACCTGTACCATTTTTTAACCTGATGTTTGCTTATAAACTAGCATAAAATATGTGCTGGTGGTCTCCATGGTGTTCGAAGTTCTGTTCAAAACAAAGACCCAATTAGACGTTGGAGGCTGCCCATCAAACTTTAACAATTCTCTGCTGGAGGAAATGTTGATCCTAGTGGGTTAGGATCTGTGAAATTATCATTAGTTATAGTTCCCTGGTGTCATACCGCAATCTGGTCACTTTTGCAGGAAACTGTAGAGTTGTGTTGAGCTGGATGTCAAGATTTTCATTTTATTTTAAAATGATATTACCTAAATCTGGCTAACAGACGGCATTCTTCCTCTCTCAAGACTCTATTGACTTTTCTACAAACTCTACCTACCATATGTAGGCGACCTATTACTAATAAAAACCTCACAGTGCCTAACTTTTAAAAAAAGCTGAACTTTTCGTTTAATTTGGGGTCCAGTCTGGGAGGCTTATAGAATCAGAACACAAGAAATAAGACGATCAAGCTTGATGCTTTTAACAAGTTTCCTTGGTTAGAACATATCAAATTATTTAAAGTGTTCTACTATTGTAGTTGGGAAACAAAGGACTTTTAAAGACATAATAAAAGATTTCTAGAGAACAAAGAAATTTTAATAGGTGAAAAGCAAAACAAGTTGTTTTAATCAACTTATTTTTCCTAATAACCAAACCATTTGATTAGAAGGTCAAAACTTTTGCTCAGTTCTGTGTTATTAAGGTAAATGTGCTTCTCCTCTCTGTACAGATGAACTATTTGCTTATGATTTCTCCATTGACTTAAGTTTAATATAAACATGTTTTGTGTTGATGATGTCTCCTGAATGCATATTTTAGTCATTTGCCATCTTCTTGGCTCTCTGATCAGCTGCAGTTTTTCATCGTCACCATGCACACCGCCTACAACCTGCTTGACGACTGCAACTTCCCCGACTCCATGAACGCTGTCGTGTTGGCCTATTCGCTCAGCCTCATTGTTCTCTTCAGTAACTTTTACTACCAAAGCTACCTCACAAAGAAGACCAAAAGCACTTAGAGACACAAGGGATGCAAAGAATTATCAAGTCAAAGAGAAAAGAAACTGTCTTAAGCCAAGAGAACGTGCCAGAAGAGCCAACGGTCGGCTATGGCCGAAGCTTGAAACGACACAGACTGGATATTGATACAGAGTTCTGTATTCTGATGCTATATTTTGATTATGGTAACCACTGGGCAATCACTGGAAGCGGCTTTCTAGCAAAAGTTCAAGTCTCACCTTTGTTCTTTGGAAAAATTCCCCCCAAAAAATCCTGTGTTGGACACACAGTGGTAATACTTTCAGGTTATGTACCTTAAATGACATCTAATGTTTGATGTATTTAAACATATGGTCTATGTTTAAGTGAAATTACTCAGTAGTATTGCTGACTTCTTCATTATTATTTGTTTAAATTGGCCTATGCACTTAATTGTGATTGTGTGTTAAATATTGATGCCAAGTCACATTAAGGATAAATATTTTATTTGGAAAAAATACTAAGTATAATACTTTTCAAATTCCTCTGAACCCTTTTAAACTAACTTATTCTCAGATGGAGGAACAAGATTTGGGTCACTTTCTCTCAAAACACTTGCTATAAAAGTTCAACCAATAGATTCTCGTGGAACCAATGCTGCTGACACCAAATTTGGTTGAATTTGGTGAAAGGGTTTTGGAAGCAGCAAAGTCAGCTTTCCAGTCAAAATCTCTTGATAGACGGTTTTCTACTTATAATAAAACGATTGGTTATAAAAAGACAAGTACTTTATGTTGTACTTTACATTTTCCATTGTAAGAGAATTGTGTCGGTAATAAATTTATCCTGATTAAAAATAAAAAGTCTCCATCTGTATCTGCATGCTGGACAGGCCAAATTTGTGGGGTCACATGAAATCCCTTGGGCCACACTTTGGACACCCGTGATCTAGGGTTTTTTCAAGTTTCTGAAAAACAGCATAACAGTGTTCTTCAGGTTTGTCACACCTGAGTGTTTCGACATCGTTGGTTGGGTTGGCTAACTTCAGCACCTGCAGTACAGAATATACTTTTTAACATTCACTGGTGTTGGTGTTAGTATCCGACCCTATGGAGGAGAAAACTTGTGACCACTCTCCAGATGTACTAAAATCACTCAAAACAATGGCCTGTGCACCTCCTATTAATTGTTGACTATTGTAACGTTCTGTAAATGTAAGTTGTATTTGCTGAAATGCCTTCGTTTTTGGTTTTGTGTCAAAACTCTGTTCTAAGTAGCAGATGGCGATTTCAAATGTTCGAAAATGTTCAAATGTTGAGCAAAAAAAGATTAGCTTCTTTCTGAAAGAAGATCAAGTGTTCCTGAATTATTCTAAAATGCTGACCTCCAGTGACATCAGTGGAAAAAAAAAAAAAGAAATTGAGAAAGAACGTTATCGTGTGAGTATTTTGGCAAATTGTGTACCTCCAAAGCTTCACAACACAGTTTGGCAACTTCTAAAATAACTCACTTGTGTGGCATTAAAAACCATATTTTGCTGCTGGCACGTACTTAATCTACCCTCTGTCTTAACACAAGTGTGCTACCAGCAACACACCCCCACACACACACACGCCCCTACATACATACAGCTGGATGCCAGACGCCCATGCAGAGCTTCGTGTCCCTCAGCTTCACTGCAGGCACGGCTCCAGGTTCATTACTGCTGAGTGCTGTTCTGCTCAGGCATAACCGACTCTCTGGCTCGCCGTCACTTTGATCAACTTATAATTTTGCTTCCGGGTGACGGGCTTCATCTTGACTTCTTGGCAAGTTATAAAGCTTTTCACACAATGTCAAGCTAGCGAGAGGCGTCACCCAGACGTTAATGCTTTTTTACTCGCACGTGACACGCTTGAGTAAGTTTTGAGCGGCGCGCGCGGTGATTAAAATTGTTTGAGTGTCGCCGCCGATAAAGTCACGAAAAAATTTAGAAGCCGGGCAACCGCTGGGTGATGAAGGTGCTTCAGGTTTTTTTTTTTTTTTTAGCTGAATCTTCTTTGGGAATGACTTTGTGTCGGTCTCCTTGGAAACTGTGCCAGACGGTGTTTGGGCTGCGGTCAGCTCGAGGCACACTGTAATTAATAATCAGGTTAGAGTGAGAGGATATTGAAGTGCTTTTGCTAACCTCGCAGCCGGTGAGATGGACAGAGACACTCTCTCTCTCTCTCTCACACACACACACCCACGCACACACACACACATACGCTGGCAAACAGAGACATAATTGTTGATAGTGAGAGAGCTTTGGGACAAAGAGGCTGATAAGTGTGCTTGAAGGTGAGCTATGGGGTTGTTTCAAACAATGAAGGTTAACAAGAGGCTGCAGCAATCTCAGCGTGATGGGAACACTCTCATCCACGGGAAAACCGAGTGTTAATCAGCAAACCAGCCTGTAAGTGTAATTAACAACCAAGACGCTCTAACAACTCCACTTTTCGAGGAGGTATTCTGTCTATTTAAAACCTTGAGGAGGAATCTTATCCTGTAAAGATCACCAATCAGTCATTTTGTCGTGAACGTTTGTCTCGGTGCTCCACAAGAGAAACCCCATCTGCTGGTGACACCAGCTCTATTTCCAGACAATGGGATGAACCCAGCACCACCTGTATCTGTGTTATCGCTGCTTCATGGGGGATGTGCCATTTATCCTGACAGCCAGACAGGTTGATTTATGGCTTTTATTATTTGTTGTGGGACGAACGATCATACGCATAAAGGCAATTGTTTCCAAAGGACACTGGCCCAAGGGGGTGTTCTGTGATTTGTGATTTGATTTGAATGGACGTGACGCTGTAACTGTGGTGTACTTGAGCAAAATGGCAGAAATACTTATTCTGCTTCCTATTCAGAAGCTTCTTTTGAGAAATAGCTTTTGTTTAATGCTACATTTACGTCTAAAGGAAAGGTCAGGTTAAACACAGGTTCATTTTCTTTTTAAGATTAAAAACACATAGTGCGATTTTGTTGTACAATCACGCACACAACCTCTATATTCACTGGTTTATCTTCATTGGTTCACAGGGACCATCTTCAGCGAGCGGTGCACAGGTCCTCACTCTTGTCAGGGCCACAGCGAGATACACAGGACAGACAAGAGATGAGTTAGTGATGAAGAAGTTAACCCTTGTTCTGAAGGAAATGTTTGAGAATACACTATGTGGGACTGGATAGTTGCAGAACAGTGTTGGAGTCTATGCAGCCATCGCTCACTGCTTCAACCACCAAATATGGGCATATGAGCATGACACTTACCTGGACAGCCGTGGCCACTTTTAGCATAAAAACAGAAGGTAAACAAAATGGCTCTGCAATGGCAGAAAGAGCGCAGTAAGTTTGAGTTGACCTCCAGAGTCCCAAGATCTCAATCCAGTGAAGTTTATATAGAAAATGCTGAGCAAAAATGTCTTCTCTATATCTTATTCTCCCTGCATGACCTTTGAGATCAGCATCTATCTTTGCTTATCTAAAGGTAAATAAAGTGGCTCCATGTCTCATGGCGAGCTAGTCCTGAACTCTTTACCTCTTATTGCGACAATCAAACCCTTTGGCACTCATATACTGAAACATGGTTTATGTCCGTTAGCATCAAAAGAATTTCTGTATTTTGAGGGCTAAGTCACAGAGATAAGCAATCATACACACCCTCCTTTCTCATAGATGATTTGATTGCGTACTTTTTTCAGACGAGTTTATGTGACGCACTCAGTTATTCTTAACCTCATTTGGGCTAATTCACTTGTGAAATACATGAGATTGGGACTCCTGATTGAATTCCTTTACATTAAACCAGTGGTTCCCAAAGATTTTCTGGGCCCCTCTATGGATTACAATAAAATCCCCCCACCCCCCCAAAAAGGAAAAAAAAAAAAATCAACTGGGCACACATCGTTCAACCAGACATAAACCTATACATATATTTTGTTTTCAAACTCCACTGAAGTTTATTTTACACTTCAGGCTGCAACAAAACACACTACAAACCATCTTTACAGTGAAACACTTTTGTGTAACTGTTTTTTTTTTTTTGCATTCATCCATACTGCTTCACGCGACCCCCTGCAACAGCACTGCGCTCCTCCCCCCAGGGAGTGTGCCCCACACTTTGGGAACCTCTGCATTAGACAATGAGTAGATTGCACAAAATAATTTTTAATCATGGGTAACGAAATTAAGCAGGAGACAAAAGGGTCCAAAAGTGGGTACAAAGTGAATCATGGCATCAACCATCCAGTGGCAGAAGGTGGACCAGGGTTTTGTGACCCAACAGAGCCATTATGAAGCAACTTTATAGCATAATTTGTGTATATTTAGCTGAGATTGATGAACATAGTTAAGAAAAAAAATGTCTTCCCAGGACAGAAGCACAACAGCAGGTCTTTTGGTTAACCTACCACAATTCGGAGAGTAATAAGACCATTCATGTAAATTGTTGTGAATGAATAAATATGTTGACTGAAAACTTAACTTATTAAGTTTCATATAAACATTGTAAGGTATTTAAAATATAATTTCTTACTAAATTTCCTTGGAAATAACCGGAGATATTTTACAGTGGTCAGTTTTTACATTGGGGGCCTTTATAGAACAGGAACGAAGAAAGCTATGAAGAAAAGCTGGTAGGAAATAAGGAAGGAAGGAACATAAGACAGGTAGGTGACAGGGAACTGACAACAGACAAAAATAAAATATATTACCAAAGGAATAAAAAAAAAAAAAAGAGGACTCAATGAAGAAGAAAAGGAAGAAATCACGGAATATGACAGAAAGATGAAAACAGCAATAAGAAGACAAGAAGACAGAAAGGACAGAATGGAGGACAAAAAGAAGGACGGACATCATTTACACCCATGCTTGTCTGTTCAGAGCTGGACCCTCTGTCCTTCATGTGTTAGTTGTGTGTCTGCTCCAGCACACCTGAATCAAATGATTGCCTGCCACCAAATCTGTCATGGATTGTGGTTGTGCGAGTGGTGAGGGAGAACGCCGTAGACCCAGGTAAGGTGATGATGACGATTGTTTAATGAAAACGTAGCTCGACAGGCAGCACAGTGACACAAAAGCTATCGGAAAACACTGGTAGCAACTGCTAGGAATAAAGACCGCTAACGAGAGCTAACGTCGTCACAGGACTTCCCAGTTCTACTGTGAACGACACGACTAGACCATAGACACAGCACTTCGACAAACTAGACAGCTTAGACAAGGATCCAACAAGAGACAGAGACAGGTTGGTTTAAATACACAGGGAGACAATCAAGGAGCATCAAGGAACAGGTGAGACAATCAACGGGTAGACGGGACAACACAGAGACTCCACAGAAGACAGAAACCTAAATTAACACAGAGAAAAACTCAAAATCATAACAAAATCCTGCCGGAGCCTGTTTATTCAAGTCAGGTCTGTGGAGACATGGAGACACTTAAAGGACCGTGGACCCGAAGGAGCAGAAGTGGAAAAAATATATATATTTAGACAGCGAGACAGGGAATAAGTCTGTTTTTTTCAGTCTAAAAGGTTGAATTTAATAACACTACGTCTGCAAATTAACGTATTGCTTTATACTGACTGTTGTTTCACTTATGATGGTCAAAAATATGTTGGGCCCAGGCAAAACAGCAACCACAGCGGCAACAACAATCACAGGTTAGTGGCAAATACAGGTGGCTTCAATGTCATGTTTCCAAATGCTCAAGTAAAAATCACAAAGATTAAAAAAAGAATACTAAAAGAATAAATAAATAAAAAAAATAACAATCCAGTTTCAGAAAAAACCTCAATCACTAAACCAATCACTCCAACCTGGCTGTGATTTTTAACCTCTTATTCCATTTATTCAGTTAGTGTTTCTAAATTTAACACAGCTATTTTTAAGAAGTCAACAGAAGCGGAGCGTTTAAAAAAGAAAAAAAAAGCTGTTTTGCGGCGCGCACAAATAAAACCGAGCGCCTTTTGCATCCCACCACAGAGACCTCGTCAGGAACTAAAACAGATGACGTAGTAAATCTAAAATGCACTGATTAATTAAAAAAAAGTAAACGACTGATGAAGTAAAAACGGCTGAAAATCACAATAAAATCTACACTTACTGTGTTTTGAGGAATTAAGCTATTTAGAATAATAAAAAAAAGGCTTTTTTTATTCCATAGAGGAAAAAATGCTCATGATGTTTTCATTTCAGGACGGTAAGAATGCTTTCCCAGCCGTGAATTATTTAAATCGGTTTAAAAGTGTATTAGACAATAGGGTCCTTTTGAGACATTCAGTATATCTGTGTTGTCTTCATGGTCTGACAGGCCAGTGTTAGCGTCGCTCTGTGTATAAGGATCTTCAGCCTATGTATAAATGTGTAAATATCATGTATGAATATGTACATGAAACAACCACTTTTGTTTGAGTATTTGCAAATACAAAACAAGAACGGCCCAAAATGCTATTTTTTTACTCCTCCAGGCCTGTAAGTGGCGCTAAGCACCAAATATGGGACATGTGGATGAAGCCTCCACACCTGGTTAGCAGTAAGCACAAGAAAACAAGAATAGCGAACAGCAAAGCGCGAGTAGAGTATTTCATGCTGTAGCTGCTGCAAAAGCTCTATTGATGCGGAACAATAACAAACACGTAAGCCGCCATTGTTTCTGTTGTTACGTCTGACGCGTTTAGCGGTGTTTTAGCTACCCACATGAATGCACAAGGGGAACATTTTATTTCTGAACCTGTTTTGAAAAAAAGGAAAAAAAAAAAGTTTACAACGCAGTTTTTGTTTCACACAGCCTCTGAAAATTCCAGCAACTTCATCACTTCCTCTCAGGTCAAAGTAAAAGGAGCGCAACGGCTCCAAATGGTCCAGTTTTAGAACTAACTTTTGACAGTCTTGCTATGCCTGCAGTTGATTCTAACCGTCAAATCTCAGGCAAAAATGTTCTCGCTTCAAAAGAATGTTTAGGTTTTGAAGCCCTCGTCGTCTTCTTTTTATTTTGGAGTGATTGTGAAGTGCATTGGAGACTCCTCGTCATCTCAGCCCTGCATGAATTTTTGCCTCTGTTGTCATTCAAAGCATGAAGGTCCCATGCGTTCTCCTTCCCTTTTGCTTCTCTTTTCCCCCCATCATTACTTCAGCATATTCTTTCCCTCCTTTTCTCTCTTTGGTTTTGACTCGTCACACTCCCCTCCCGCCTCCGACACTCCTTTCTCTCCCCGCCCCTTCCCTCGACCCTTCCCTCACCGCCCCGCCTCACCCTCCGATGATTGCTGAGCACATTTCATTTGACGTAAAAGACAAAGGGCTGAGCACACATGTGGTTTCTCCTGTGTAATATGAAATATTAATGCAGGCATAATTCGGCTCCCTGGACGAGGGGCGGAGGCGGTTGTCGGGGGCTCTGAGGGGTGGTGGGCTCTTTCTAATCACCAGTGACTGCCGTTTCCTTCCCCCGAAGGACGGTAAGGCTGTCAGGAAGGATTGAGAAACAGTTAAGCTAACAACAACAGAATGCTTACTGTTGGCGGCTTCTGTGGCCTATTTCTGTCTTGGTGTTTAATGGCTCCACTGGCTCATTGCCCAAGTTACTGAGGCAGCTCTGAGTTTAAGGTGCCTCGCGCTGCATTTTCAACCATCAGTGGTCATGCTTAAATTAGTTGTGATAGACTGGTATAATTACCACGAAACAATTGGCAGTCTCTGCTAGCTCTCTTTCCGCTCATATGCGCTCTGTCAGAGCCTGCTGCGTGTTTGCATCACTTCCATGGCAACGTACGTAATCCCGTATGTGGTTATGACATCACTGCGGTGATTTATTACGACTGAAAGGACAAGGCAGCAGCATGAAGTAAATTATGTTTGGTTCAATCAAGCACCGCAGCACTTCTACACGTTTGGCCAATAACGCAAGACTTTTATGTTATCATACTTGCATAAGGGTTACGTGATGCGATACGTGACATCTTGATGCTTTCACAGTGCAACGGGCTGTTTGACACGTTCTGATGTGCCGTTGAGCAATTAATGCTTTACTCCAGTAGACGCATCGCTTTCACAGATTTTTCTTTTTCCCTTCAAGCAATGCCTGACTGCATTGCTTGCAGTCAGGCAAGCAATTACAACAACCGTATTTGTAATCGATCGATCAATCAATCAATCAAGCTTATTTGTATGAAACATTTCAGCAACGAGGCAGCTCAAAGTCAAAGGTTTGGTTCTCACTTCTTTTCTGCGCTCATATAAACTAATCATATAAACTTCATGCTGTTTCTGAAAAAAGTTGCTCAATTAATTCAAATATTTTTAAATCTATTTTGCAACTGCACAAATAGTAAACATCCGTGGATGTTTATTTCCACATTGCTTTTTTTGTGGTCTTTTTCTGGGTAAGAAATTAGGTGCGATTACGTTACACACAGTTAGACTTTATGTACTACATAAGTGACGTCTGACCTGTCAGACACAGTGGATTTTTATTTTGAGGTGTCTAATTAAAGGGGGTGAAAAGAAGAGCATGACCCACATGTCCGATTTTAATTTGCAGAAGTTTTGGAAAAGCATGAATCGTTCTCCTTTCACTTTTCTACATTGAAATTTCTCGTTGCGACCTGAAAAAACTCTAAAATAAATAACATAAATAGGAATTGAACTTTGAACATCTTAAGGCTTAGGATTCTTGAGATGTATGTAAAGCAGTGTGCATTATCATAATTTAAGAGCCAGTTTTGTTTATTACTGAATGACCTCTTTCTTTTTGTTTGTTTGTGCTTAAAGCGAAATGGCTATCAATTATTTAAACCACGATTTACGACGACGACAAAAGAAGAGCAGCACAGTCCCAACTACTAGCTAAGGCAGACCTGCTACAAAGTCAAGCTAACGTTGTCCCGTTAGCATGTTGGCTTGTTGGGAATGTGGGGAACGGTGGCGCTTTCAGGAATTTTTTTATTCAAAAAGCCAATCAGGTGATCAAGTGATTTGTGGAAGATGAGAACATGGAATTTGTCTGAATCACACAGACGCACACTTTTTGGGTTTCTCGTGGGAACCAGCCTTTCGCGTCTTTCTCAACATTTCTTCTTTCTCAGACATGTACACTCACCCTGGATCACACACATATGGGCAAGGTCATACTTTCTCTTTGATATATTTAATTATTTCTATGTTTTTCATTCAAAAATCCCATTGGAGTTTTCTTTTATTTTTTCACGTAACATACTCTCTCTCTCTCTCAGTCTGCCATTGCATCACTGCTGAATTACCATGCCGTTCCGCGTTATTAAACATGACACTCGGCCCAGATAATGGAGCCTTTCTTCATCTCAATTTGGAAGGGTAATCTTATTGCTTTGATTAGCACCAGCTCCATTTGCATATCAAGGCCTCCTTACTTTTAATTCCTCCATCTCAAATCCCCCCATTCTATAGCCGCAGATAAAAGGAACCTATCTACTACGCACAACGTATGTATCTTTCTCTGGAATCTTTTTCCTCCCTCCCCTCCTCCTGTTATCCTCTAACTACTTGCTCGTTTGTTCGGGTTTTTGTCTCTTCTGTTCGGATTCGTCGTCAGTGTGAATTGAACGACGTCCACCGTGTAAAACAAAGGGAGAGGCGAAAAGCAAAGGGTGACTTCATCTCACAGTGCCTTCGGACGAGAGGTCAAGTCCGGCAATCCCGGTTACTTATTGTTCAGGCTTTATTTGCGCAAAAAAAAAAAAAAAAAAAAAAAGGCGTTTCAGCAAAACCTTTAAATTGCACAGAACCATTAAAGTGTAACGACCGCTTTACAGCACCAACAATAAAACGCGACGGGAAGTTGTACTTTGTTCACTATTCCCTGTAAATTGGGATTAAGTTTAGCCTTGAGGCAAATAAAAAAAAATCTTTTTGAAATGAAGTTAAAGTGTATAAAAATATTTTCTGTTGGCTGATTAGGGAAATTTTCTTTGGATTACAGCTATGATGTACCAGTTCTCTGGTCTGAGTTGACTCACAACAACATGAACCGAACGCTGGAACTTGTATTGTAAGATCTGCACCTGATACCACAAAGTCCCTTTATCTTTTTTTGTGAAATTAAATGAACTGAAATCAAATATGACTTAATTTTCCTAAAGCAGAGTGCGAACTCTTTTCCTCCCATTTTTAGACTCATTGTTCACGCATTTTATATTGACGTCGTGATCATTTTTCGCATGCAATGGCTCGCAAATAAATTCACAATTCCTCAATTTTTTTCTAATTTTAGAATTACAAACATGATTGTTACAACTGCATGGAAATTTACAGATTTTTCCTTTTTACTCTTTACTCGGATCCCCTTAAATAAAATCCGGTGCAACCGACCTCCAGAAGTCGCTCAATTAGTAAATAGAGTTTGTCTCTGTGCTATTTGACATCAGTATAAATCCGTCTATATCTAGTGTCAGAGCCATAAATAAGAAATATTGAAATTATTTGTACAATGCTTTGTTTTTTGTTTTTAATTTTGTCATATTTAGTAAAGAAGGTTGATATTTGTTCAGGACACTTTTATTGTGAAATTTAGTTTTAGTTTGAAAAGCTTACTTCCTGTTGAGCCTTATATTAGAAAAAACACAGACGGCAGAAGAATTGCATGGACACGGAGCAATAGTTTCTGACCGTGTATGCCGTGTATTTTTTGGAACGAAAGAAAAGGAATTGTATAACTGATTTTGTATCGTCATTTTTGCATTTGCATGTTTTATGGATAAAGAATTGTTTTGTTACATTCACGGTTTTGCACGCGTCCTTTACTTTTTCTAGAGTGTCTATGGAATGACACAGACATTGGGTCTGTTGCCATAACATCTAGACGTAGGCTTGTCAGAGAACATTCGCAAACAACCAGAAATCAATGAACACAGCAGCCTGGAAAGAAATGAAGCTGAACCCATAATCTACAAATAGAAACATTACGGCAGGACTAGAAACATGGCTGCCCTTTTCAACTGACAAGCACGAATGGAAGAAGCAGTCAACAGAGTCCTGGTGAACGATCCACAGGACAACTATTCTGACTTTTAAGTTTCCTGAAAGCCATGCGGGGGGGAAGAGGAAACGCGTCAAAGAAGGTGATCTGATCAGAAGATAGTGGAATTGTAAAATTTTTTTTTTTTTTTGCCTAAATGCGAAACATATGACTGTGGCAAACAAGCTGGTCAGAGCTGACAGAGGATAGACGAAGTTAAACACAAGCCAGTTCCTGAACACTTGTTAGAGGCTACAAAGGACTGGAGACTGGCTAGGGGGCTCACTTCTTTTAAACCCAAGTCAAAGTCAAGAACTAAACCCAACTGAGAATCAGAGGCAAAATTTATTTTAAAAATCCACTCTGACTTTTTTTTTTTTGCCCTTTATTTCGGAAAGAATGGGCGACATATTCGTTTTCTAGAGGAGAAAAGCTGACAGAAACACCCTCCATTATTTGGTTAAAAAAAGTAGTGACCCTACTGAACACCAATACATACAACACTTTTAAATTATCTAAATGTACATAATTCAAACTTGCTAGCAGGATTATGGATTGTAGTAGGTGAAAGAATTAGATCCGTCACGAGAAACGAACTGGGTCGGCACGGTTGGCGATGAAAAGTCGGTTTGGCTCACAGAACAAAACACAGTACACCAGAGTATGTGGGAGCCTTAACGCTGACCCTTATCAGGATGAACTACTTTTTGTGTTGTGTCTATCACATAAAATCCCAGTGAAATACACTGAGGACTGTGGTCATAAAAATCTCCAAAAGCTAAACTGCTATGAATTCCTTTGCAAGGCACTAAATGTGGAGCGCAATTGCCGCCAATCAATTTTAATGGCGGATCACTTCCATGTTCTCCCGAGCTCGTTCTCAGTGACTGCATGGTGACGACTTTCAAGGAATTTAATAAAATGATGTCAGTCCGTTATGTCATCCGCTAGTAAAGCTAATACTATACTATATGACAGCAGACTAAGCTTCAAATAGAAACGATGCCCTATGGACAGCACAAAACAAATATGGCGGACCAAATGGGAATGACGGTTAGCGACACCTCCTTTGTCGTATTGACGAGAAAAATGTTTCCTCTCATCAAGAAGATGTGCTGATGATGGCTTTCTGGAAAATGTCTTCACTGAAGATGTTCACCCCAGTTGACCCTGCGCAAAATGTTGCCACAGTTGAGGACATTGGCTAGCTTGCTAGCTTAACCGTTTTTAGACGCTCGCTCGCAAGGCAGAGCTGATGCAAAATGATCATCAGTCTGCCGCTACGCCTGATAAATCTGATCAGGGATGTGTTTCTCTCTCTTTGAGTTGTGCAAGTGCACTCGGTGACACTGATCTGTTTCGTGAGCGTGAACAAAACGGAGGAAGGAAAGTCTGAGAGACGCTGTAAAAAGCAGAGAAAGAGATAGTGGGTGTCTGTTTTTCTTTTTTTATAGGATGTTGGCCAATCTGATGTTTTATGCATCAATAAAGAGCTCCAAGGCCATATTGACTTGCCGTGGTTCAGAAATGCTATCAGCGATCTGGAAATGGCTGCACCGTGCGAGATCGACGTTTAAGTGCAACACATCAGAAGCTTTTACCTATTCACAGTCAGTCAGACCTGAAAGCCAGAGGTGCTTCAGTCTTATAGTCGTCTTATTGACGGAGAGTTTTCATCCGCAGTGTGCTGCACCCACACCATTTCATTGTAATTGGCTGAATGGCGTGCTCATGAATTTACTTTTAAGAAGCGGTTGAATTTTTGTCGGAGTCTGCTGTATCTATTAGTTGCCGCCCACTTGTCAGTAGACTTTCTGTGTCGAGGCGATAAATTTGTCAAATGAAAAAAAGACGCTTCTTCGGTTACGTTACTGTCTGTCTCATGTCAGGAAACGTAGATGGGAATATTAAAAAAAGAAACGCAATATTACATTTAGAGATATCAAATTATGGACGGTGCTTTGTAAAGGTATTCACACCGCCTGCTGCACACAAACACCAACGTTAGTGCAGTTTAATCTTTATTGATAGATCTACATGAGAGTGCATAATATCGAATTTCTTACAAATAAAAATGTGTAAAAAAAAATGTTTTAACAATGTTTTGCAAATAAACAATTTGCAAAAAATAAAAACATTTTTACAAATTTTTAAAAATGCATAAAACTTTAGAAATTTACAATTGAAATGTTACAAATAAAAATTGTAAAGAGGAAGTGTGTTGTTATATTCAACATTACTGACTTGATAGTGGAACTGCGTTTTGCTTTATGGATATGTCGCCATTTTGCACATCTAGAAACTGATAAATTTTTTTCCCCATTCTCGTTTGGAAAGTGGCTCATGCTCTGTGAGATTGGACGGAGAGTATCTGTCAACAACTCTTTTTTTTTTCTTTTTTTATGTATATATAGTCTGAGATACTTTATTGGGTTATGGTCGGAAATTTGATTGGCTCACTATAGCAAATGAATATCCCTTGATATAAACCTTTTCATCGTGTCTCTGGCTGACTACTTAGGGTCGATGTCCTGCTGGATGGTAAACCTCTGTCTCAGTCTTTTACAGCTTTTTTTTTTTTGACAGCTAAAACTTCTCCATATCATGATGCTAAAACACCATGTTGTGTGATGGGTATTGTATATTAATTTCCACATCATGACTGTTGTGACAAAATTCACAAGTTGTACCTACATGCCACATGCAAACAATTAGCCACAATTATCTTCTACACTACATATGTTATCTACAGTCTATAAACCTATTTTGTTGCTGCAACAGATGCTGCCCAAGCATATATGATTATTAATAGAAAGTCCAACCAGGTGGTGCGTCTACAAATTAGCTGCCATCTAGAAGGCCTACATGCAGGACAATGGTTATTTTGTAAAATTGATTTTTGTGCAACCCCTCATCAAATGAACAAGTTGAATAAACTTAATACTAGAAAAATACTGCTGAACATTTAAAAATATTACAATTTGTGTCAGTGGGTTATACAGAAGAAGAAGAAAAACGAGCCTGAACTGTATAGTCGTCAAGCCCTCTTTATCTGATCAAGTGTTCTGGCGCTTTTGGGGAATTTTCTAATTAAATCTTCTGCCAGAAGGATTTCTATTTGTGATTTTCCATTTTGTTGAGGTCAAGAGGATTTCAGGGGGGCCCGTGGAAAAGCTTTTAGGTCACCCTTTGCAGATTGTTGCTGTTGTTGAAGTACCTTTCTTTTCCGGCTTGTTTATGGCTATCACAACGTTTGCTTTATAAATTTGTAATTGTTATATTGAAGAAATTTTTCCCTCCCTTTATGATGCGCGCGGTTCGGGTGATCAAGACTTTGGTGAGCCGATCTCAAAGACATTTTATGGAGTCACTGGCAATTTTAGTCCAACTTTCAGTGAGTTTTCAGAAACGTTGAGGTTGATGAGAATTTAGAGAACATAAATGGTTAAATGGTAAAAACTTTGGTCTCCTCATCAAATTTGAATGTTTCAACAACACGTAGCATTAAACCCTAGTTATTTATTCAAGGGCCTCTCCGCAAAATTACACAACTGCATTAAATACATTTTTGATTACCGTGCATTATTTTATAAGTGATCAACAGAGAAAGGAGAAAGGAAAAGGAGCACGAAGAGAACAAAAGCACAGTTCATAATCAAGCTTTGCATAAGTGCTTTTGCTCAGCTTTTATACCTACTAACAAGATAATTATGTATCCCCTTTGACAAATGAATGCCCGCTAAAATGACTCCAATCATATTCCTCCTGAGCTTTTTCAGGTCCAGACCATGAATAAAAACCTTGAATAAGAACTTGATTATCTTATTACGAGCCATTTCCTCTATCGCGATAACAAATGCAAATAGAAGGTTAGAGTTTTAAAACAAAACTTTGGGTTTGATTTTTTTGCAATCAGCCCTAGTAAAACCGAAGGTTATGACCATAAAACAATTGTGGGAGAGTTCACTGGCCGCAGGGTGATTTAACGGATTACCCCGGTGAGCCGTCAGCGTTTTACTCACTGCATGTGAACTCCACAAACGGCCATTTGCGGAGTTTATTGCCCTCTCCCTCGTAGCTCGTTGTACTCATCATCTTCGGTTATTATTGCCCTCTCGTGTGATCACATGCAGAGGAAGGAGGTGGCTAGAGGCTTTGACTGTATAAAAAGGTAGATCGGCCCCCCGATCCCGGTACCTCGCAACCTCTCAGCTTGCCTCAGCATCTCTACTCTCTCGCCTCCGAAAAAACAACCGACACCACCAGAAAATGGCCTTCTCCGGAAAATGGGAACTTGAGTCCCAGGAGGGATACGACGCGTTCTGCAAGTTGGTTGGTAAGAATAAAAGCAGCAGATTCTTTCTCAGACTTATTCTTTATTTCTCTCTTGACGAGCTCACGTTTCTCCTTATCTACGCTGCTTCAGGTATCCCCGACGACATCATCCAGAAGGGGCGCGACTTCAAGACGGTCACGGAGGTCGTCCAGAGCGGGAATGACTTCACTTGGACGCAGCATTACCCTTCCAACGCCAAGGTCACCAACAACTTTACCATTGGCAAGGAATGCGACATGCAAACCATCGGAGGAAAGAGCTTCAAGGTAGGAAAAGGATATTTCCGGAATATTGGACAGACATAGTAAAGACGATGTTCTCTTCTAAGTCTGACGAGACGTCTACGGATGTCTGAATGCGATTGGAAAGTGTTTGATGTTGATCGAGTGGACCAAAGGGTTAAGGGCAATGACTTGCCATTAAACAGCCTTAATGACTTAAGGCTGTTTAAGGCTAAACAGCCTTAAAGGTTGACAATGCCTATCCGGTGTTTGAACGGTTGCCTCACCGACCGCCGCCGTACTCTCTGTGTTTCCAGGCCACCGTAAACATGGACGGAGGCAAGCTGACCGTGAGCTTCCCCAACTACCACCAAGTCAATGAGGTCAGCGGGGACAAGCTCATCGAGGTAAACACACTCCCTCAGGCTTCTAAAGCGGAGAGAGTCATGCAATGACAGCCGTTATTACACTCGGCTCCCCGCAGAGACCATTAGAGTCGTCAAAAGTTATACGGGGCTGTGGCTTGGGAAGCAGCTCAAGCTAACGAGAAAACCGAGATGTGTGGAAAAAGCCGCTGAATGCAACCTTAACAAACAATTTAGTCTCGCCGTTGACCTTTACACCTGTGTTAATGGGAAATAGCTCTCTTTTTACACTTCTTGTTTTCATGCTATAATGGTATTAAGTGAACTTCAGAAGGGGATATTGCAGAAATGCATATTATAATTAGTGTGATAACTGCAATAAATTATGGGTCTTTTCTTTACGTCGCGTATTTTGATGGGATTTATTGCAATTTACCTATCAGCTGTTGGAACATGATCATTTATGCCTTCTTCTCTGTCTTGCAGACCTCCACCGCTGGCACTGTGGTCCTGAAGAGAATCAGCAAGAAGATCTGAACGCCAACTGACTGTTAACATTTTGTACAGCTGAAATGGAAAGCTCAAAGCTGTCAAAACGAGCAATAAATTAAGAGTCATACCAACATGAACCTCTGCTTCAGTGTGTGGTTGCTAAAGAACAGGTAATAATGTCAGAGTGAGAAATATCCTCACTTTTGCTTCCTTTATTTTATTCTAAGGAACAGATCCATCTCAGAAATAAAAACTCAGCAGAAGCAGTTAAGCTTAGAATATAATGCAATATGAGTGTAAAAGTTTCTTAACTCTTATGTAACACCCTACACTGTATACAAGTTGTGTTGAAAGACAACCATGTGGTCCTTAGTTAACTTAATGACAATAGAACAGACGCTACATAGAACTTATGCTTCCTGATGCCATTGTGGTTACAACATGATTAACCAATCAGAATGAACAAGGAGATTCCCGGACTTCTGATTCAGTCGCAACAAACATAATCTAAAAAACTGCACTAAAGAATGTTGAATTTGTTCACTTTTTCCTCACTGAATCTAGTCTTTATTACCATCTATCATGATGATCATTGACTCAGTAAAGTGATCTATGCCATAAAAGATAATAGTACATTTTCATATGGGATTAAAGTGAGGCACTGTAGAAAAGAATGCACAGTCTCTTTCCAAAATAAAATATATAAAAATAACTCCGTGTGTGGGTAGAGGGCAAAAATTAAGTCTAAAATGTAAAAATCATCTATAAGTCGGTGAAGTTTTCTGGACTATTCATACTCACTGTGGGTTTCAGAGTGAAGATATAATCACTAATATATTAAAGTAAAATAAATTGATGCAAATATGGCAATTAAATAAAACTAACTGGATAGTCAGATGTGCAGATATCTCTCCATGGTACATATCCTTAAAGCAGACTATGAGTAGGCTTCAGAACGTCATGTTAAATTGTATCTGCTCAAAACAAGCACAAACTACATGAGACTATTTAATGAACTGTAAGTCCTGCTGACTTAGAAACTTCCTCCTACAAATAAATTATTACAATTACAGATGCACGGGCCTGTTTTTCAAAAGGCGTTATTGATTATTGGCGAATAAAAAAAAAAAAAATTAAAAGTCGTGTTCGGCCAAAAGGATAAGATCAACAAGAAGCCCCACGTTCCTGCTCTCATTTCCGAACAGATTAAACATTTGTTTGGATCTTTTTCCACAAACTTGTGCTTCCTGTCAGCGATTATCGCTGTGTAAACGCAGCCGTGTTCACCACAGGCCACACTCCCACCTGCTGATCGCATCATGCAGTCTATGCTCGGTCACTCCGAGCCGGTAACAAGCCCAGTGTCTGTCGTCTGGGAAGCTACATAACAAAATTTAGTTTTTTTTTTATTTTTTTCCATCTAATTGAAACCAGTTCTGACTTCTGCCCATTCTTTAATATCTCTTTTTTTAACCCTCTTTTCAAGACTTTGTTCTGTCATCTCCTCTTATGCCCTTTCTTCTCCTTCTCCCTCCACACCCCAAACCCACAACACACCCGCTTTTTGTCTTTCTCTACATATACCCTCTTCCTCGGTGGCTCCCAGCCAAGCAAACAATCAGTTAATTAACCAGCTCAGTCCCAGGATCATTGTAGCAGCTCTCAGAGGAGCGCTGCGAAGGCCCTCACGTCTCTAAATTTACAGCTTCATTAAGTGGTCTGGAGTAAAGGAGAAATCTTTTGGAATAAAATTGCCAGATTGAAACCTGCGAGTGTTTGCGGGTGTGTGTGTGCGTGTGTGTGTGTGTTGGCCTTGACTCCGGAGCTGGTGACTCAATTGCTCCCTAATGAAAACAAATTCTCTGTTTTTTTGCCTCTGAGGTGGCGATTGTTTTGGTGTAATAATGAGCCGTCCTCTCTTGCCGGCACAGACGCAATCAAGATCCACACTCCTCCGAAA
Organism: Girardinus metallicus; assembly: GCA_903067095.1. Classification (NCBI taxonomy): domain Eukaryota; kingdom Metazoa; phylum Chordata; class Actinopteri; order Cyprinodontiformes; family Poeciliidae; genus Girardinus; species Girardinus metallicus. Next base: position 14,129 of record CAEGAE010068597.1, on the reverse strand, counting down.
TTAGGGTTGGAAAGGCAACGAGCAAGGTGTCATTTGAGCGTGTTTGTGTAGCCTGCTGCTGGTGCAATCACGCCGCAATATCACTTCCTTTGTCCTCGCAGACAAACAGGCCTAATTGGCTATTTCCGAGGCTGCTGCTTCTGATTGGCCGTGCTGCCTCTTTCTGATTGGCCTCCGTCTCTGCGAGCACAAGTGGGAGAAAATGGCTTGTTAACGTCTCCGGATTGGGTTTTCCCGTGCCGCATTTCTGATATTAAACATCGGGAGCACTTGGGAGCCGAAGCCTCAGCGGCAACCTGGATGAATTCCGGACAGGAAACTGCTTGGGTTTTGTGACAGTCAGCCAATTTCTTTCAGAAAAAAAAAATATATAGTCGATGCAAACCTTTGGGTTGATTTCTGCTATTAAAGGGAAAATGGCCTCTGCAACAAAAGTAATGAATAGAAACAAACTGCACATTGGACTTCAACAGGAGATCCATCATTCATCCATTCACTCCTGTGCCAACTTTCTCCTTGCAGAGTTTCAGGAGGCTGATGATTATCATCAGTGGGCTAGAGGCATTGAATACAAGCAGCCCACACACACAGAGGACAAATAACCACGCCCACACACTCTCACTCCGTAGGGCAATTTAGAATATCTTAATAACGTAGCATGCAATTGCTTTGGTTGGTAGGAGGAAGCTGGAGAAACGGTAGAGGACCTAAAAAAGGTGGTAAAGTTGAAAACTAAAATGAAAAGGCCGAGGAGGGATTTGAACCCGACTGGTGTTAAAGACCAATTAGGCCCAATTTTGATGTAAAACTGTCGTGAGTGGAGTTCTGATGAGAAAAGCAGAAGTAAGAAAGTCAAGCTTTTGCGGGGAGGAATCGTCAGAAATCATGCCAGTTTGCAAAGTGAGTAATGTGGGACTTATCAACAAGTCAGATCACAATAAAGACGGCAGCTTGCTGTTTTAGCAATCTGCTCTGCGTGAAAACAATTCCAGCAGGAGAAAGATGCGATTGTGGAAGGCCGTCTGCAGCTGTATGTGCTAAATCGGATTTGTCTTTTGAAAGCAATGGTAAAAAAAAAAAAAAAAAAAAAAAGTAAAATTTTATTTCTGTAGCATTTTTCAGCAACAAGGCATTAACATAGTCATAGAAAACACAGTCAGTGATTGAAACATTACATTCTGTCAAGTGCCAGGATGGAGTAATTTATTTTTAGTAAAGTTTACACATGTTGTAGCTCCATATAGACTTGGAAAATCTGAAGCAATAATTTCAAATATGCACTACTGATGGAACGTTGCTATTTAATGCAAGTACAGATTTGTTCTTAATGGAGAAATTGACTTGGATTCCAGACCTGAAATGTCATACATTCACTTCTGCAGTGACGTTCAGTGGACAACCGCCTTGTGGGGGTTCAGTATTTGGTATTTGTGAATTTTCATGTGGAACATGACTCCAAATTATTTGCGGGTTTTTTTTTTTTCGTTGAACATAATTCAAATATTTGACATCAAATGCTGAAATACTTTACCGCAATTCTACTTGACGTGGTATTGGCTGGGGTTTGCAACGCAGCCAATCCAGGGGCACCTCGACTGGCTGAATCTGCAAATACCAAACAGCGAGTAGTTAGTTGATTTACAAAAGATTTCAATAGATTTTTTTTGTGTGTGTGCGTGTGTGTGGGCGTGTGCGTGTGTGTGTGTGTGCGTGTGGTGGTGGCAGCCCCGTTTTCATTTTTTTTTTGTTTGTGTACTTTGTCAAATTGCAATGGTTTCGTCAGATAGAAGCAAAACTCAACGTTGTCAGAAAGTTTCTTTAATTGGCTGAAAAACTTGACAGACTAGAAAAAACACATTTTTCTCTAACGGGAGCTGAATTTACACAGATGTAATTTCAGCTTTGAACACAGTCATTCAAACAGAACGTAACACCGTGCGTGATACTTACTGAAACCCAACATAACAGTTTTGAATTTTTTTTACAAAATGACACTTAAAAAGGAAAACCCTGGAGGAGACAAAAGGTATAGACACAATTAACTTTGTTGTTGTTGGGTTTTCTCTGAATTTGTTGTGCTTTACGCCTAAGGGACGACAGAAGCGAGGACGAGGGTGACACGAGAAGGAAAAAAAATTAAATAAAATAACCCAGTAAGGGCGAGAGAAAGTAAGTGCTCAGAGGGATGATAATGAAAGGGTGACATACCACAGTGTGATTGGCATTAATAACCTGGAATTACCTGAAACAACAATGGGAACACTGGCAATTTGCTTAAATCACTTCTGTCTTGGTGAAGAGCAGTTACTCTTATTGAATGCAGAAAACCAAGCAGACGCGCATTAGTGCTGAGGAACATGCATGTGGGTCAGCGTGCTTCAGACGAACTGCTAGCGTGATTTTGTCATAAACCTTCAAAGACCACAGCCCTCTGACGCGACAAAAAACAACATTAGAATCCATGATTTCTCCTAAAAAATGGTGGGAATGCAACAATAACTAGCTGATTGTTAGTGAAATTTTCGTAAAGCAGGGCCTATCTAATATTTAGGATAGCCTGACGGCAGCGTTCACTCCTCCCGGCCAACGAGGGAGTCTCTGGAAGCAATAGAGGAAGCTCTCTTCTATTTGTGAGGTTTCCGAGGTCTTGTCAACATCCTAATATTTGCGATGAAGCAGATCCGAGGCAGAAATGTTAGTTCTTAAATTTCTTGTGAGAAGCCTCGGTCTTTGTGACACGCGTCTGCTGTTCCTGCTCTTGCAAGAATTAATAAAGGGCTCTTTTGAGTGAAAATCCGCTGATGTTATGATGGACCGCCGACCTGTGGTTTACCCCGCCTCCCAGTCAAAGTCTACAGGGGATAAGAATCAGCTGCCGCCCCTGTCTCTACTTAGAGAATAGACGGAAAGAGATTTATGTTATCTTCCCGGATGCAACTCAGCAACGCCAGCTCTCACCAAATTTTCTTCGATTTTTCTGTCTCTACCAGAACACATCGTACTCCGAATAAGGAAAATGGCCACTTTGTCCACTTTTGAAGTACAAAAGTGTAAGATTTGAATGTGTGCAGCTAAGATTACATACCAGCTACCTGATGGAGGCTCTTTGGTCCGAGGAACGAGACAAGGTTCCAGATCAATAAATTGTTTTCATCTACCATAATTCGACAGAATAATAGACGTTTTGCACACGTTTTACTTAAATAGCAACATCCTCTTTGTTTTTTTTTTGTTTTTTTTAACGTCACCAAAAATGCATCTCTTATCATCTGTGTTTATAGACTCATCCCGAATCAATCTGCTCTCTGTCAAAATTGCGTCAGAAGCCAAATATGTGAAAGCCTACAGTCTGGTGCAGAGGTCTGCTGTACGGAGGAGTGGAGACAGAACTCCATAGATGACTGGAGGCCTCCTACTCATATCTTCCGTTAGTTCTAAGGTGGCCTATTTTTGAACTTGAGCACCTTTTGTTTGTCATTATTGTTATACTATTGTAAATTATAAAAGAATTATCAACAAGTCCCTTCAAAACAACATGCAAACATGCTAGCACTGGCCGCATAGTAATAAAAGAACATTTTACCAGGGTTGTGTATACTTTCAAGAATGAAGAAACCTATTAGGTTGTGATATAAACATGTTCATGTTCAGGACTACCTTAAAATTCGTTAAAAAAGTGACGCATCCTTTTATTTAAATCCAGCAACCTGACACTGTCAATTATGTATCTTTCTTTTTAAGGAATGTAGAAAGTGGATTTGTATGAGGGGAATGGGTGCTGGTTGGTTGTCTTTGAATTGTACATTTCAGAAGCATTATTAACCGGTGACGTTTAAATAGCCACTTAAAGAGACCCCAGCGAGATCCTGCATGTTAATAATGCCAAGTAGTAAACAAGCCATTCATCCGTCCCTTCATCTATAAAGCCTCACTCCTCGTGCCCTGTAGCCCGGGACAGGGCCTCTCCTCGGGGGACAGTAGCCAGCTTTGTTTCCGTATCATGCCTCACATTCCCCAGACCTGCCCTGGTTCCCTTACATCGCCGCTCTGTGGGCAAGGAGCCCGACCGGCCTTCCAGTCAAGAAACCAGCTTCCATCCATGCACCCAGTCAGCCATCCATTCATCCATTCATACACCGAGCGGCTGACTCCGTGTACCCCCCTCTGGCACAGAACAAGGCCTCTTTCTGGGGGACAGTAGTCCGCTTTGTTCCCCCTCCTCATGCCTTACATTCCCTAGACCTGCCCTGGGTCTCCCCTCCAGGCACAGGCCAGTAGGAGGGGCAGGGGTCTCTGCTCGCCCCTGTTTCCCTTTTCTTTTTCCTGTTGTCACTCTCTTAGACTCCACAACCATCATAACATCTTTGATTTTTATTTTTTATTTTTTGTAAAGGCTATTCTCTCTGACCACTGATGTCCTTCTCTTTTTTTTTTTGTCATTACAGTTTATGATCCTGTGTTTCCCCGACATCCAGTCGCTCTGAGTTGCACTTTTTTCTAAAATTTATCTTCTTACAGGGCTGCAGCCGAACTATTATTTTAGTTATCGATTAATCGATCAGTAGATTTTGACGATCGATTGATTGATCGAATAAAAAAAAATTGGCATATTTTGCAGATTTTTCACTTAAACCTTTTTTTATACAGTATTAGAAACATATTAAAAATTTGGCAAATACACAACTCCTTTCCTTTTTTAAACAAGAAAATCAACTTTTTACAGCATTCCTTTACTATATGCCTGGTCTTATTTAGCATCGGCTGAGCTTTTCACATCAAAATATGAACAGCTCAGCCATTTCTACTCGACTCATCATCAAAACAGCGTAGGGCTAATCTGTGGAATATTTTTTTGGATTGACTGGTTAATAATTTGATAGCAAATGGTGATTAATAGAAGATTTTTTTCACAAAGCTTGTACTTGGGGAAGCTAAAACTAGGTCACTCGAGTTTTGGGTTGGACACATTTTCAAAGTTTTCTTTATTATCTCAACTTAAATGAAAAATGTATAGATATATTGTACAGTTCTGGCTTAATTGCTCCTCTGAATTCGTTCTTGTAGTCTGTATATTAGAGATAAATCGATTACTAGATTACTTGACGATTATTTCGATAATCGATTCATCGCGATTAATCGTTTCTGTTATAAATGGTTTTTTCCAAATGATCTGGCCTAACCTGACCAGCGCACCGGAAACGGTGTGTGTGCGTGTGCGCGCGTGTGTAACCGACCTTTGCAATAAAAAAAAAAAAAAAACAGCTTTTCAAGGTGAATACACCTTCTGTGATGCAACCTGACCCCTGAGCTGATCCAGGATCAGCACTGTCCACTGGGCTCACCTCTTTTCAGCCACTCGCTTGAACACAAAACGCAGTGTTAAAAAAAAAAAAAAATAGAAGAAACCCTGATCCAGCTCCAGGGGCTGTCTCTACCTACAGCCCACTCCTTTTCAGCCAGAAGAAGGGTGGAGGCGTAGGCCATAATTAAAGATGGCGGCCACGCTGTCGCACAATGGCTCAACACACAGAGCCGGCTTTTATTGCATGTATTTTTCTCAACAGGAGAGTGGGCAGTCTACCCTCTATGAGGATTTAATTGGTTTAACAGCTGGAGAGGAAAAAGCAGGAGGAGGAGATGCAAGGAGGGAAGAGAAACGAGGGGACGGCTGGTGGAGGGGGGGTAGTAGATCCAGCAGTGGCAAGAAAACAAAGACAAGAAGAAAAGTGAGTCACCGGGATTTAAAATCTGCTGTGTTTGATGCTGATAAATTTAGCAGCGGGCAGACTGACTTTACATGGCATGCTGGAGAGGGGAGGTTAATAATTTGTAGCCGTGTGACTCCATTTACACGCTGTGTTCACAAGCATCCAAAATCTGGCTGGGAGAGAGGGTGGCACTTGCCTAAGAGAACAAAAAAAAAAAAAAAGAGAGAGAGAAAGAGAGACAGGCAGGCGTGGGCGATCTGGCAGGTAACATTTACCCTGCAGAACTGTAGACATTTTTATATAAAGATTAAAATGAGAGGTGGTCCGCCGTGCGTTTTCCGTCTCCCTCACACGGTTTCACCATTAGCTGCGTTGAGTTGTCACTGGTTTCGTATTTTCTGATGTCTTTGTCCTGCCTCTGCTACGAAAAGAAAAAGCGGAGCAGAGCCTTGAGGCTGTGTCGAGGCCGCAAGGGCCCTTTGGAGGATCTGCATTTGGGGCCGGGGGCCCTAATCTCGAAGGTAAAGGCTGGCTCATGTTGCCGCACAGAAGGCTGAGAGGAGGGAAATGTGTTTTTTTTTTTTTTAAATCATATCTATTTATTTGGGATAATATCAAGCAGAAAGAAAGTATGCTTAAGAGACTGAAAACTTAAAAGATCTTCAAAATTTAAAACAAAAAGAGGTGTTGGAAATCAGAGCTTTTGAAAACGGGAATCCATTTAATTATGTCGACGACGACGTGTCATCTGGAACAGCAACAGCAGATTGGCGTAAACAGAAAAAAAGAGGTTGTTTCTTTGACTAAAATATATCTTTTTAACAGGCAGCACAAAGAATGGGTGTGTGGACACTTGGTGGCAAGACAGAAAACAGAACGGAGTGAGCGCTCTTACTTTACCCACAGATCCTGTTACTCTGGAACGGAAGGTGAGATTTGTGGAAGTAAGCAGACGGAGAAGGTGCGGTGGTTCTGGTGGATGAGTCGTTTCATATGGTCTTCTTTTGTAGAACTGCTGGCTTTCCATATTTTTTTTTGTTTGATTTTATTTTTTGAACTATGTTTTTACATAATGTGGGATGAAATGTCCATTTTTGACACATTTTCTTGCTCAAACAGCCCATTTTCTTGCCCCCCAACAGCCCATTACCGGCGCAGGAGTTGGAGTGGTGGCGGCGATGTTACGTAGCCATGTGAATCAGCTGTGTGTCCTCAGAGATACGCTGTAAACAAACCGAATTCAAGCAACTCAAGCACAAAGTTGCCATTTTAAAACATTGGAAACTGCTATTTGAAGAATGGGAAAGTTTCATCAGAACTTTGACTTGTATACTTTCTGGAAAAAAAAAATAATCTAAATTTTCTCTGAAATGTGTGGTTTTTTTCTTTTCTTTGCCTCTCGCAACTTCTTCTTGAATCTCTCGCTGTTACTTTTACTGAATTTTCCCACTGTGGAAAATAAAGAATATTTATTCTCTATGTCTTAAATCCCTGGGTGGGGCGCTGGTTTGATAGGTCTCCAAGCTACCTTAAAACCTATTGAACTGGAGACTTTACCATCAATGCTGATGTCCTGGGTGGCTGTTATTTTAAGCATTAATGTTCAAGTTCAGTGCTAATATGCAACATTGCCACTCTGACAATTTTGCCTGAATTCTAGGTTCGTTCTCTTTCACTTTTCTTTCTGTATTTCCACCTTGAGCCGCACGCCTGAACGCAACTGAAAAGGGAAAGTTGTACAAAGGACGATGTAGTGCCCTCACACACTCTACATTTAAAGAAAAAGCATTTACATTCCCCTTTAAAAGCCTCAAGTCTACTTAGCCGACACATGAGTGAGATACATTACACACTTTAGGATCCTATCAAATGGAGGCTTCGGTTTCAGCGTGGGAGGATGCACGGAGGAACGGACGGTAAACACATGTAACAAGTTGAAGGAAAGGACCTCCCACAGCGGCAGTGCGGAAACAGAGAGGCTTATTTCACACTTCATTTCATACTCATAAGTCCAACAGAAGCACTCAATATAGTCCAAATGTGGGCAAACACCAAACAAGCACGTCGAGCTGTAAACACCGTAGACCGCAGAGCGCGAAGACGGATGGGATTTCTGTGTCACCTACCCTGCTTGCGGATGTAAAGTAATGTAGAAGATGGTGGAGCCCAGTGGAGAACGAGTGGTGCTTTAAACTGGAAATATGCGCCCCGATCCTTTCAAGTAATGTGTTTATTTAATTTTTTAGAGATTTAGGCTTTAGTGGAGTTTGGAAAGAACATTTTTGCAAAGCTCAACACTCCAAAAGCGCTAAACTTCGCCAAGTATTTTTCGTCCAGTTTCTAGTGCAAATATCTTGGTGAACTTGAAATAAGACGAAACTTTTAAGAAAGATATAGGAGCTTGTTTTAAGTCAATAAGTCCTTAATATTGATGAAGAAATAGTAGTTCTATATTTCACTTATAACTTGGGGAAAATGTCTTGCTATTTGTGAAATAATCTGCCAAAGGAACTTGTGTTTTTTTCATCAATATGAAGGAATTACTGACTTAAAACAAGCTTACATGTCCAGCTGAAAAGTCACATGTAAGTTAGTTTTCTCTGATTTCTAATGTACTAAGATATTTGCACCGGAAACTGGAGCAAAAATACTTGGCAAGACTTTGCGTTTTTGCAGTGAAAGCATTCTCAAAGAAAATAAAACACAATATGTGGACCGTCTATTATCTGAAAATGAAGCGTGTGATTGAACGGTGTAGTAGAGTTTTCGAGGTTCAGCCTAAAACAGCGTTCTCCTTTCGTTGAACTTTCGGCACAGGAGGAGCTCATATCTGACCTTAAGAAAGGGCAGCCTGGGATCGACGGTGAAACAGTGCGAGGAATCCAAAGCGGTGGAGCCTCCCTCCCAGCAATCTCTGGAGGCCTCTCAGGTGACAGATTCCCCCTCTGTGCTAGAAATCCCAGAGGCAGGAGGACGGCCAGTAAGTTCCACAGTGCCTGCGGTAGGCAACTTTCACCCAGAACTAATTAAGACTGAATCCTGCAGAGCTATCATGGCTGACAGGCCCTCGAGGTCACGTCCTTTTGGGCTGGCACAGCGGGGTGCCTGTGCTCCCTGTCAAGCCGTAAAATCATCCACAGGATTTTGTTTTTAGCTTTATTTTTTTAAGACGGTTTTCTTCCAGTATTTAGTTCTATTAACGTTCCAATCAACTAAAATAGCAAAAAAAAAAAAAAAAAAAACAGCACATCCCCATAGAATAATGCAACCTCCACCATGTTTCACTCTGGAAACTTGCTTTACATTGCAATTTTCTTTCCACTTCACAATTATTCACTACTAGTTTTAATGCGACCACATAAAAAATTGAAAAAATCTCCAAGGAGTATAAGTAATTTTTCCAACCACTGTTATATTACAACATGACACCTCTTGAACAAATTGAGCCGATCCTTTCGAAGACAATCCAACCAAGGGGGGGGGGGGGGAAAGAAAGCTGTGTGTTCAAATCTAATTCGTACCGCGTCAGACAGAAGGGATGAGGTGTCATTTCCCCATAAACATAATTCAATGATGTGAACGGAGGTCAGGAAATGCAACGGCGTGGTGCTGCACACGTTTGACTGAGATGAGCAAGTGTTGAGTGAATCAATCCTCTGGCTGGAAGAATCAATGTGAGCTGACATGTTGCAGTTTTTGTGCCATTATATATTTGGAATGGCATTGAAATGAAGCTTTCAATCATTATAATTATTCTTGTGAGGATTTGGGCTTTTCTGTGTATTTATTTGAGTTTTTCTGTGTTTATTTGGCCTTCTGTGTTTCCTGTGCGTCTCTGTTGTCCCGTCTCCCCGTGATTGCGTCCCAGGTGTGTCTCATTACCCTCCCTGTGTATTTAAGTCCACCTGTTGTCTTTGTCTCTTGTTGGGTCCTCGTCTAACATCTATTGCCGTCGCTCCTGTGTTCCCCGTTGTTCCTGTGTACCCATTCATAATTAAAACCCACCTTAAATATGACTACTTGGGCTTCCCGGCGTCTTCCTCACCTCACCTCAACACCAATCATGACAATTCTAACACACACAGCCACAGCCACACGCGTGCACATAATTACTGCAAAGAAAAAATTGTGGATTTATATTTGTTGTACTTATTTTGTGTAAAAAAAAAAAAAAGTGTGAAGTTTGTGTAGTTACACACAAATAAAGAAATAAATTATGAAAATTGATGACGCAGCTATGAATTCTCAATATTCACACGAATCACCTGTTGTGTATAGGTAGACGATCTGTCTGCCTTATAGCAAAAGGTCAATTTGTAAAATAATACAGTTGCTGACAGATGATGAAATTCTAGAATTCAGTTCCTCCGAAAACTAGAATATTATGTAAGATCAATATAAAATATTTCATGTCTGACAACGTCTCCAGCTGTTGAAGGATGGTAGAGACACTAGGAAAGACTTAGAGATGTAACTACAGAAAAAGATGTTTCTACAAAGAAACGTCTCCAAATGGCAGAGTGGACATAAAAAAAGAAGTTTATTTTAGATTAGGGGCGCATTCACACCAGTCCACTATAATTGAACTCCAGTTTGTTTGCAGAGAAAGTCCGGTTTGTTTTGGGAGATGTGAATGCGCAATCGAACTCTGGTGCAGATCAATAAAGTGAGCTTATGTTCGCCTAGCAATCTAGGTCTCCGTTCAGTTGACATGAACTCCAGCATAAGCACACGTGGATGAAAGCAAACCGGAAACTGCTCCAAAAGCAGGAAGTAAACTTTCAAGCGGGGCATCCTGGGTAAATAAAAAAACAAAACAAACAAGTCCAGCACCAGCAGGAGAAATGGCTCGTGGTCTTTCGCCAAAAACAAAAGAGAAATACTACAGTCCGCTAAAATGCGACGCTACTCCGTTTTTGTTTGCATTTTGTTGAATTCCTGTCTTCGTCTGAGATTTTCATGTTGTTTTCCTTCAGTAGTTCTTGTTGCAGCGCCACCACAGGCGAGGAGGTGAACAGGGTTTGTCAATAAGCTGAAACTGTAACAAATGTTGCATTTTTGGTCCCCAGTCATACTATTAGGTGTGAAAACACCCCAAGATTCAACAGTCTATTCTGAAGGAACCTAGTTTGACAGATTCTCCACCGCATTAACAAATTCACTGCACACCTGCATGCAGGAGCTTAAAGCAATTACTTTTTTTTTCCTTGTGAAAAGGAAATGTCAGAAATCTTTTAGGTGTTACTTGTCCTGGAAAAAAAATCAGGCTGTGAAAGAACATTTCACTTTTTTTGTTCTACTTATAAATCTGGCCATAAGGCAGACGATTTGTGTCTATAACAGGAGTCACATCACATTGCTGGGGGAGAGGGGGGGATCTTTCAACCCTGTCACTTTCAGTCCTTTGGTGCTAATCTGCCGAATTTATCTTCTGTTGCTGAACTGTTTATTGGCAGTTCAATCAATACACACACATTTTGCTTGATCATGCAAATAAGACGACCAGAAACAACACCCGCAGGCATGCAAAACAAGTCAGACAGACAGACACATACACACGCGCGCAGGGACACGGCCGCACTAACAACCGCCGCACATGCAGCGTCTTCAGCTCACACAAGCCATTTGGCTGAAATGGTGGCTGATGAGGCCACATGGCGATGGGGTGTGAAATAATGTCCTGACAGACACACTCGCATGCGGGCACTGTTCAAATCATCCACACACACACACACGCAGATACACACTCCAATCAGGATGCAATGAGCCCATGCAGAGAACAAAATGGGCAGAAAAAAGACCGGGGAAAGCGAGGGGGAGTTGGTAGCAGACAGAAAAATAGAGAAGACTTTGGCTTTCAACTCTTAGCCACAACAACACATTCTGTATTTCTCAATTTTGAGACAGATCTATCAATTTCACCAATTTCTACCCACGAATCTTTAAACAAAAAGATTGCAAACGTAATATTTCTGTCAGAAAAATCTATCTTCGTAGAGTTTGGATTGCATGCAGTCTTCCTTAGGTTGATTAATACAGTTGGTAACAACAACGCACCGAAGACACAATGATTGTGCTGCTAATTATATTAGCAGTCTTTACTTATTCAACAACTTGAAGCTTGAAACAAAAAAATATATATTTCTTTAACATCCGCTGACTAAACTGGGCCAAGTAATTCAACGTGAATTCCTTTGTAAATTATTTAAATCACAAAGCTAACATCCTTTGACGCTGTTTAAATTCATATTTTACTGAAGTAGCACTAACTTTTAGCCCGAGTAGCTTTTCTTAGAGGAGAAAAACTTTTCAGTACAGTTGAGATGGTGACTCATGGGACCACAGCACCAGGGGGCGATAAAGTGGTGGTCTTATGCGCCAATCTTATTGGAAGAGACAAAGAAGAAAAGTAGAGAAAAAAACTTCCCTCCAAAATATAAATACAGCTTATACCCTTGATATCCCTGACAGTTTGATGATTCAAACTGGGTAAACTGCAGATCTCTCCTTACTGTATTTCTTTAAAACAAACTTTGTTGACCCCGAGCGTCTTTCATCTGCTCTGTTTTGGGTGTTGTGTCTTTGAATGAGTTCATTCTTGTCCCCTGCCTTACAGCCAACAGGATCGCTAAAATCTGGGCTGGCACCCATTGAGCCCACCGGCCTAGTGGAGGGCGGGATCAGATGGTGATATTTGTGTCACGTTAGCTTTCATGGACAGTTTCGAAGACTGGGAAGACTGAATTAGAAACAAAGTTTGACAGGACTTTAAAGTGGAACAATCTCACAGCATGGTAGAAACAAATATCACAATGTAATATTTGTGTGTTGTACTTGTATGAGTTACTTAAATACTGACAAATAGACCACTTAACAAGAGACAAATAACACCTAGTGGCATCACCAGGAGCCGTGTATTTAGCGCCACTTCAAGCCTTTTAATAGAAGCCAGTTGGAGTATACACATGGGTGATCCATATGCCGGTTGTTTTAGACGCTCGGTGATCCCAAGATGCCACTGTGTTCTGCAATTTCCGCTTCCCTCACCATTGTGATCACAATGTGTTGTAGCGACATGAGCTCTGTCCTCGTCCATCTTTGTTTGGCTCAATTCTGGTGGTAGCCATAAACATCTTTACAAATTGTAAAAATGCTCTTGCTGTAAATTCTGTCAAAAACCGACACAAGTCTTACCGAGCAGGACGTCGCACCTTTAACGTTCCCCGTCCCTGACGTCGACCTACAAATAAAGCCTCAAGTTTTCAACAAAAACATCGCTGTGGAGCAAAAAAAAAAAAGCAATAAAAATCTGCTTTCTTTTTTCTCATCCCTTGCATGCGCATGTGCGTTTTTGCAAATCTCCTTGCTGATCTCTTCTTCGTTACAATTCCTTTCATGCGGCTCCCCGACCTCCTACATCCCCCAGTTTGTTTTCCAGGCCTTTCTCCTGGTAGATGTCCCACCAGGAGCTGGGCCTTCACAAAGACCTGACGCCAAAGAAGTAAAGGAGAAAGAGCTGCGAAGAGAGATGGGGAGAGGGAGAGAGAGAGAGGACAGCTAGGAGAAAACAAAGGGTGAGAGGTCACTTAAGAGAAGAGAGCGAGCAGAGAGGAAAGCCGTAAAGACGGCAGAGAATGGAGGAGGAGAGACAGAAAGAGCGAGGGGAAGACCGAGGACATTGAGAAAAGGAGGCAAATAAAAGCGAGAGACAGTGTGTGGCGAAAGCGGTGGAACAAGAAAAAGGAGGAGAGAGAATAATGGGGACCAGACAAAGATGAGAAGAAGAAGAAGAAGACCAGAGCTGGAAAAGAAGCCTGGGAGAGAAGGAGGGATAAGGATTTGAGACAAAGAGGCATCCAGCTGAGTGGAAAGGTGGGGAAGAGACAGATTTGATGAAAGGAAATCAAGCTTTTGAATAAAAGAGGCGAGGGAGGGAGCGGGCCGGTTGCCTGGAGCCTGTGAGCGAGTGTGCATTGTAGGGGATGGAGGGTCATAAGTAGCTGCTAAAAGGCTTGTGCCACCTCCACTGGAGGAGGAGCCCTTCAGAAAACATCTCATCAACTGAATGTCTCCGTGCGCGCTCTGCGTGTGTGTGTGCGTGTGCTGTTTGGAGAGGAAGTGTTTTCAGGATCAAACATTGGGCTCAGAAGTTCCTCTCTGGTTGAGAGATTGCACATTTTCAGCCAAACGCGTTGACAAGACACACACAAACCGCGCACGCCGTCTGGACGGTGTGCCCGCATGTTGACGCTTAAGCCCCAACAGGGGCGCAACTACATACCTTCTGAGGTGTATGCGAATATGTCATTGCCCCCCCCCCCCCCCCCCCCCCCCCCCCCCCCCCCCCCCCCCATCCCCTCCCCATTTACACATTCTAATATAAAAAACATAAAATATAAATTAAAAAAATAAAATTACACT